>JASXSY010002737.1:0-35693 GCA_034509805.1 Sipha maydis
AATCCAAATAAATATGAAGCCCAAACTTATAGACCATTAAATATAATAATAAAAATATAACTACAAAACTGAGAACTAATTGAAAATATAATATACTTTATAAAATACTTTTTTTCTAAATAAAAAATTGTTCAAAGTTGCTATGAATTGATTCCACTCAAATCAATATATATATATATATTGAAAAATGGAATACCACAAGGCTTATTTACCAGCAAAATACTTTTTTTTTAGTTGCAATTAACAATATGATTCAAAAAATACTAAAACCTGCTAAAATATTTATTTTTCTGCTGACAATAGTTAGTTTTGGAATAAGCATAGAATCTTTAAATATATAGAAGATAAAATCAAACACTTCACGAATAATTTATGTAAATGGAAAAAATCTTTAGGACTTTCCTTTTCTCCAGAGAAATCAACTTATACTATATTTTCTAATAGTAAAAACTTAACAAAAACCATATATTACACAAAGTAGTAAACAGATATGTTATACTAAAACATTGAAGATTAGGATTAACTTTTGATGAAATACTCACAAGGAAAAAGCATGTTAATAACGTAAAAATAAAATAAACATAATAAAAGTACTAGCCAATATTTATTGAGGAGTAGACACAGAAATTTTACTACAAACTCACAAATCGCTTTTCAGATTAAATATTTTACAGTACAGTAAACAAATTATCATTTCAATTATTAGAGGTAATATACCAAACAGGTACATGATTATTTTTAAGCGCATTTAAAAGTAGCTCAACAGAAAGTATTTACGTAATAGTCAGTGAACAGCCATTAAAATAGCAACAAAACAAATTACCACTTAATTTTTCTACTCTAAATGCAATGTAAAACAAAAAATTACCAATCATACAATATTCAATCTTTGTCTCAACAATAACAATAATCGCAACATTAAGCTATTAAATAGATATGAAAAGAATAAATAAGCTAAATTTATTATAGTGTTATATTTTTAAAATACATGAATCTTAAATTTGTTCACACTTACCTAGGATTCCCCTATTATAGTAATTTAAAAAGTATTAATATATAAAATATTATTCCTTACTTTTTAACTTCACTAGGCGATTCACGAATGTCAATATGGTTAACAATGCCATCTTTTCCGCAACTGAGCAACACATATGGTATTTCGCGAAGTGACCCAATTTTACTGCAAGGGCCATTATGGTGTGCTATTATTTGAGTATAAATAATACCAGAATTATTCATAACAACTAAATTCACTCTTTCATCTTTCCCAGCTGTCACAATATGATCATTTCCTTGATTTGTTAGAAATTTTATCTAAATATAAAATAGTTAATGAAAAATCAATTACACAAGTAAAGTAGTGCAAACTAATTTACGTGTGCTATCCTTTTAGCTGAAGGATTTTTATAAATGAGTAAGGGCTTTGTTTTCTGCTGCCAATTCCAGAGTATTATTGAACCACCATGTGATCCATTAACTAATATGTTACCAGTCTTACTAAAATCCATAGAATTTAAATAATCCTTATTGCCCCTTAAATAATAAGTCATTTGGAGTTTTTGTAAAGCAACATCAGACTTATAATATCCATCACTCCATATTCTACATGTATTATTGTAGCCAATCTCTCTAAAAAATGATTTTATTATTTAATTGTTTAAAAACAAAATATTTACTTAATTACCTTTTATATAGTTCTTTATTGATATACCACAAATTAGTTTTAGAATCAGTTTTGATTGATTCTCTATTTTCTTTGACGATTAAATTATATACAAGGACTGATGAAGTTGACGGATTTGAATCGACGTTCAAAAAATTAACTTCACTCTAAAGTATAATAAAATAAGTTTTTTAAAAAAAAAAACAACTAATTATTCAACTCAAAAACCTTACTCCGGATAAAAAATGTAATTCATAATCTGAATAAACATCTTGATTTTTTATTACACTCGACCCGTAATGAGTCATATTTCTGTGAACATTATTGATAAGTATAATAAATACAACAAAAATAAATTTGTTATAAAACAAAATTTATAGTAAAATTAAATATCGATGATGAAATAATTTACTATGTTGTACACTTTTATTTAATATTACTGATCATCACTTATTATATGTATACTAATGTATGGATTAAGATATTGCTAATGAATTTAATGATGAATAAATATTCGATAGATATGTTGGAGGTAAAAAAGTGTATTGAAAAATATGAATATTTAACTTAAATATTTGTTCTTATAAAACAGCGTTTCTCATCCTTTTTTTCATTTACATACCTCTTGCACTCTCGCCAATGCTTTACGTACCGCCAACTGTGAATTTGTCTTTTTTTACATAGGATTGAAGAGAAATTATAAAATTAGTTAATAATACGGTTTCCACCCCAATCAGTGGCGCAGGAACTATTTTTCATGAGGGAGGGGGCAAACATAAAAAACCTAACAACTGTTATATATTTATTTGTGATAGATGACAGAAAACCTTTTTTAATATGTTATTTTTTTAATGTTGATAAAGATAGTATATTATAGTATAAGAATTATATAAATTATAGTGTAATATAAATATAAATGCATTATATTTATATATTGAAACGAAAATAAAAACCATATTTATTTTATAGGGTTAAAGTCATATTTAAAAGTAAAAATGTATAAATTAATATAATAAATTTAATATAAAAGAAATAAATTTACTGTATAGTATATACTTGAAGTTATAATCAAAAATAACAATATGTAATAAATAATAATTTTATAAAAATAATAAGTACATTCATGAAAATGAAACCAATTTTAAATACGTAAACGTATAAATTAAACGTAATTTACTATTGAATACCTTTTAATTTTAATGTGGTAGGGGGTCAAAAGTATATGTTTGGCCCCCTTGGATTATATCTAAGGGGACAATTGACCCCTCTGCCCCCTCTTATCCGACGCCACTGACCCCAATACGTATTTTACTGCAACGGCAGCCTTATATTATTTTTACTAACCTGTTTGATTGAATATTGAAATTTAAAATTCACGCGATTGCGTTCCGACAAATCTTGACGCTGTTGTACGAACATCAAGACAGATCTATTACAGATAAGAAATATGAAATGTGTAACCAAAATGGTAACATAAACAAAATATACCAATGTACAAAATAATAATTTAAACTCCTTGATCGAAATGCTGTTCGAGGCGCACAGATACGCCGGTGGTTTCCCGCGTTACGACGAATGGGCTACGCCCACCCGAAATGGCTCCTAAACTATTTTTTCTAAAATTAAATTACAATTTTCTTTCCAATTATATATTAATGTCTCGGGATTTTTCGCGTAATACGTACATTTGTTTTTTTTACGTTGTTTAAACAATGTCATAATGCATAGTTTTGTTTTGTTTATATTTTCAGGGTTTCGAAATATTTTATTTTACTTTATTTGGGTGAAAATGTATGTAATATCATTGATTATAGAATAGATTATCTATTCTATAATCTATTCTATAATTAATGGTAATTTACCTAAATTTTCAATATTTTTTGCCTGTCGACTTTTCTTAAGCAATTTTTTTTTCGCATCTATTGTTCTTCAATTTCCATAATATTATTATCATATTTTCATGGTATCAATGATTTAATTTAAATTCTTTTTTTTTAAAAAATATGACTTACATTTTCTACGTAAACATGTCTTACGTTTAATATTGCTTGTTACTTTTTTTTTTAAATCTAAATTTAAAATTGTTTAGTGCAACAAGTTTTTGATTTTCTTCTTCGTAGATTCCATGTTCAAGAAATAAAGGGCTCAAATAAAAATAGAAATGTAAAACGTTACTTAATACGTACACTATGCATTCCCTACGGTTTTCGATGCAGAATTGAATAATGCAGTACTTATCTACTGATATTTTCTTATCTCACCCTTTTAATACCTATGGCTTTTATCTAAGTGACAATTTATTACATTGTATAATTATCTGGTTACGATATGAATTAAATTAATTTTAATTAATTAATATATATTAGTTCTGTATAACTATTAACATTATTAAATCAAATTGACTAAAGTGCAGTTCACCACGCCCCTCGCGAATTACAAATTTTTTTTTATCTCAATTGACGTGTTTTTCAACGCTGATTTTGAAATTGTTTGAATATTTTTCGGAAATCATTTATTTAAGAGTTATAACATTTTTAAATTTACGTTATATAACTAAAATAATTTCACATTATCATTGAATTGTGGTATTTCAGTCAATATATTCTGATTTTTTTTCCAAAGGTAATGATTCGACTCAAACAAAATAATAATTATTTTTTGCATTTTTATTTATTGAATTTTCAGTGTATTGTGTTATAACATTGGAACAAATCTAATTTAGCGCCCACGCGAATTTTTGAATTTTTTTTTCGGAAACCTATGTGTTTTAACGAATTTAATGAAACGATGGTGAAAAAATTAATTTGTAGAAACCATTATTTTGGAAGTTATAGCCTTCCAAAGTTTGAGATTTTACGTTTATACGCATGCACACAACGCGTTTATAACGAATTTTGCATCGACCACTGCACTCGTTCGGACATTTAAAAACGAAAATATCCCTCGATTCGTTATGCAACACCACCCCAAGTAGGTCACAAAGCCAACCAAAACGCATTTTACGAAAAAAAGGTAATGAAAAGTGCAAAAATATATTATTCCGTAGACAGATATAAACTCCCGATATTCGGTACTAGTCGTGCAGTGCAGACCACTGCGTCACGATTCAAACGTAACTCAATGTTAATATTTTGCTCTATTTATATAAATTGTAGAAAAAACGAACTTCAAAATTTTAGAACTCGAAAACTATTGATTTCTGCTAACTTTTTTTTGCACCATCGTTTTTAGAACGTTGATTTACATTAGTTGCGGCAAAAAAAATTCAAAAATTCGCGTGGGCGCTAAACTAGATTTATACCATAACTTTACTTTACGTATAACGTGTATAACATCATTACTAATTTCTCATTTCGGCTATGGAATATAGAAAGTTGTCAGTAAAGTTGTTGTACCATGGGTCGTTACATTATCGTTTATATATAATATAATACCATATATTTTTGATTGAAATAAGTGATTTACTCGCGAAGTGAGGATTTAGGTTAACATACAAAACATAAAATTCTATTCGCAACATTATCAAAGTTTGTATAAAAACTAGGTTAGGCTTAGATTATAATTCCCCTTGGGACTTCTTGAGTGTAACGGAAGAGTCGCAGATAAAATTAAAAACAAAATGTCCTTGGTTTAACAAAAAAATAAAGAATTTAAAACACTACAATCAATAAATAAAATATTAAATGGCAAATCCGTCGAGGAAAATTTCAGTAATGACCTAACACCAGGATAAATTTCTTTGTTTAAATATGCGCCAACTACATAATGTGATGTTGAACGGAGCTTCAGTTAATACAAATCCATACAATGGTCCAATCGCCGATCATTCATTTTCGAAAATTTAAAAAGATATATGATCGTAGCATTTAACACATGTAATGAACGTTAATTATAAATTTAATTTCTAAATTATTTTATTTTATTTTATTTTATTTCTCAATTGAATTAAAACAAACAGCCAATCACTGATATTAATGTATTTCAATATTTTTTTTTACTTTTTTTTTTGTAACTTTTATTTTTGTGTTTATCTTATAAAAATTTAAAAGCATATTTTACAATTTTTATTGCATATAAATCCTAGCTCTGATTATCACTATTAAAGGAATTTACATATTTATAATTGGTTTTGATTGATTAGTCTCTTGAGTAAAATATTATTCTAAAGTTTCAATATTAATTTAAAATTACTAAAAAGATATAAAAAAAAGTGGTACAAATTTTCAACAAAAAAAAATATTTTATTTTTAATAGATGTCTAATGTCATGTAATCATATCAAAATTCTTTAAAAATATAAAATAATAACAATAAATAAAAAAATTATAAATTGAATACATAAACATTTTAACACAATAATTGAAATAATGTACAACTATTCAAAAGTATCAGACACTTGAAGATTGTTTTAAGATTCATTGGAGTTTTAGAGCTGAAATCAAACATTCAAATTTACAAGAATTATTAAACGAATATAATGATACTTTCAAGGTGAGACTAAAAAGTGATATCTATCATACAGAAAATTAAAAGCTTACCAAAGATCTCACAGGAAAATTAACTCTGTAAACTTCGTTTTCAACCAAAAGACGTGATGTCAACTGTAATTATAGAAAAATTGTGATTACTTAAATAAATAATTTAAAATATTCAATTTCAATTTTTTTTTTTTTTAATCATTTTTTTATTTATCTTTAAAACAATAAGAACTATTAAGATTATTTACATTTTGTAAATTTTGAATATTTTGCGGCTGACATTCATTAGTTGGTTCCCAAATTTGAACACCAGCAGACCATGCAGAAGTTGCAAGGATTGGTATTTGTGGATGTCCCTTTATTGTTGTTACCTGAAAATCAAAATATTATGATATTCGCTATATAATATCATTGATTACAGAATAGATCTATTCTATAATCAATGATAATATTAATTAAAGAAAATAATATTTTATTGTACTTTTCCTAGTTCCTTTTGACCTATTCTAAGAACCACTGCTTTCGTTTTCTTATCAATAAATAAAATAAAACCATTGTCTAATCCATATACTACATAATCACTTCTGGGTCCATAAAAATTGATAGCAGTTACTAAACAGAAATTAAATGGTTTTTTAGAAACTATTAAGTGTTATGTAAAAATCTGAACAAAATTACATAATTGATGAATTCTGATTTTCTTCACTAATATGACGGTGTAAAAATGATTCATGTGGATTATTAATATCATACACAACAACAATGTAGATATTAATAGTTTTTAATCGGTTTTCTAACCACAATCCTATCCATTACGAAAAGTGGCACTCGAGTTTGTGAGTGGAACCGGCAGGCGCAGCGAGCGAAGTCCTAAAAAAAATGTAAAAAAGATTAAGTTATGATGAAAAAAAAATGCAAAAAATTTATTATACTTTGTTTAAATCGAACCCAAAACCACTAGGTATTCGTGTGTATCAGTCGAGCCAATAAAATTTGATAATAAATATGTTCATATTAGTTGTATAACGTGATTACTTTAAAAACGCTATATCTCACAAACTAATGATTTCCGCAAACAATTTAAAAACAGTTTCAAAATCAGCGTCAAGAAAACACATATTTTGAGATAAAAAAAATTTAAATTTTCGAGGGCATGGTAAAGTACACTTATTCCATCAAAATTAAGCAAATTTGTTGAGCTTACAACTGTTCAGTCAATCAAAATTTGATTAATAAATATTTCGTCAGGGGCTCAGTTATAAGTCGGTCATAAAATTTTGTATCAAGTGATTGGTAAGTAACAGTTTTAATATAAGACAATGAACAGTCACAGCACTTAATCCATGTACTGAAGAAAAATTAATAGAATTACCTTTTTTTGGTATAAATAAACTGATGCTATGTTGTCATTTATTACTTCAGTTATGTGTACGAAAACGAAATAAAACTAATGAAAAATAAATTTTTATTTTTTCTAAGGGTTTAAGTCATTTAAACTAAGTAACTGAAAAAAAATATGCACGTGTTATTATTAAATTCTAATTAGTTAGTAATGAAAATGTTAATAGTTATATAATATAAAATTAAATTTATTTATGTATTTATTATAAATTTTACTACATACAATAATTATATCATTATTTGATATACAATTGAAAAAACATTTTTATTATAAATGTAATACTTAAATAATTTTTGCTATTGACAGACGTATTCAACTCACAGTCCTGTTCATAAAATATATCTAAAATTTATTAAATTTATTGTTTAATAGGTACTTATTGCTTTTATTATTTTCAAGCTATTTTGTTTATAAATAATTGTAAAAAACTTTATAAGAACCAAGTTTAATTATTTGTTGGTGTTAAGTAAAATAGATGCATATGACTACATAATTTTAAAAATTGGCGCTTATTAAACAGTAGGTACTTAATATGAACATGATAATATTTGGATCATTGATGATCAAATAATTGTTGAAACAAACAGCATAGATATTTTGACTTTTAACCCTAAATGGAAATATTTTTAATGGTGCCTAGGTTGGTTTGGGTGAGTTAGTGGTAAATATTTATATTAGCACCACGGCCAATTGAATTAAATCAAGTAATCAGGGGATTTAATTCATTTTGTAATGATAACATTTTGCTCTATTATCAATTTTTTTTATTGCCTGCAAACATGATGAATTTGCCAAAATAAATTATTTTTAATTTCATTAATAAATAGCAAACAGATCAAAGAATTCAAGTGCCCTCCTAAGGAACAACCAATGGGATTTCGAAGATATTGACTTTATGTCCAACATTTTTAAACCATTGTAATGTGCCATATAAGTATGAATCGATCCAAGAAAGTACCCGCTCTTTAGTAGCAAATGCAGTAAAAATAATTTTAATAGAATTTACTCTTAGGGCTATTATGGTTTTTGTTTCTTGTTGCTAGTACTTATTCTGAATGAGTGTATGTAATTTTTTTTTCTACAGTTAAGATGTACTTAGTAGCAAGCATGTAGACTAGAAATAAAACAAGTATTTTGTATTAAGGAAAACAGTTTAATGCAATATTTATTTTATTTCTTATTGTTCTATAACATATAATTTAAGTGTAAATACATTATATATTAAGAGTAGATATTATTTGAGTAATCATAATATTATTTATTTAATATATATATATAAGCATTCATCTTTCATAACACGTATACTACATAATATTAAAAAAGGTTTACACTCTTGAAATAATTTACTGTTATTTAAGCCAATATGTTTAGTTTTAATGATAATAATCAATCAAATATAATACACAGTGAAACAAAAATATAAATTATAAAATTATATGGTTATATTTATTGATATAATTAATATAAATAAATATAAATGAAATTGAATACTAATAATGCCAATGCATTTTGTTAATCATTTGTTCTATATGTTATTAAAAGGAACTTTAGGAATATAATTTAAGGAACACTAAAAACTGTATGTAAAACTAACACTTATAGTCATAAATAGTAATAGACACAAGAATAAAGTGCATTTTTTAAAGAATTATCACTAAATGATAAATCGTTTTTTTCTCAAAATAGTCAATGTATAGTAGTTAGGTTATCATAATCATGGTTAATCATAATAATAGTTAGTATATCATATTCACACTGCATAATAATTAAAAATAAATTTTTATACTAGTATAAAAAGTAAATATCAATAATATATTGTTTTATATATCAATTGATCCAATGTACAAACATTTTTTTTATGATAAAATCATTAAATGTGTTCTACTGAGTATTTAATAATACTATCAATTAAGCGAGAAAATATTTTCATTGTGCGAAATTTGTATCTCCTAGTTAACTAGTTTCAAAAATTCTTTGCAAGAATATTTACAAAAATGAAAGATAATTAAAATATTAATGACATTTGAGTTTGTAAAACAATTATTGTTACAAAAAAAAATAATAAAATAGATTATGAATTTGAAATGCATTTTTATGAATTTTTTAAAATAAGTTTAGTTATCAAATTTAAATTTGGTGTCTATTTAATCGCGCTAGTACTTTTTAATTTAAGTTTTAGGGCCTGAGTGGTCTGGAATTAGTTAGAAGCATATGATTGATTTTACTGCAGAATGATTTGATTATATTCTCCCATGCAAACACTATTATGGCTGTTGCATTATTGGTAGCTATACTTAAAAAAAAAATAGTGTAACAGATACATTGATAGAGAATATTGACCAGTATAATTATAAGACTAATTTCTAAAAATGGTTAAACTTTCTATTTTATCATTTGATCTTTGAATGCGACATTAGAGTGGATTTTCTTTAATAACATCAATCAAACAATTAATTTGAGTGCACAGCAATTTGATTCCATTTGACCATTTTGATAATATATTTTCTGTTGCAGCTATATTTTGAAATAAAAAAATAGATTTACAGATGATGAACATTGACCAGTGTAAATATCAAACTTACTTTTGAAACTAACTATATTTTCTATTTGATCAATAGAACCCTGTATGCAATTTTCGGATATCATCTTTGCTACTGCCTTTTCTGCTGTTTTAGCGTCAACATCCAACATAAAGCCAAGACAATCAATAAAAACGTTCTTGTATATCTTACTAATTCCAAGTATATTATGTTCTAATATAGCTTGATGAAGTACGCTTACGCCTATGAATTTAAAAAATTAGAACTTATTAAATATTGTAACAAATATAAATTATACAATTACCATCAGTTGTTTTTGCCTTCTGATTATGTGGTTGAAGAGTTTCATATAATTCAGAAATCTCTTTCTGGTTTATTATTTGGTTGGAGCACAATTTTGTAAGTAACGAGAACTTTGCTAAATTTTTACTTCTACTGTCTTTGTGCAATAATGCTAACATTCGGATCCGATGTGGTCCTAAAAGAGAATACAAGTAAAAATTACTCAGTTATACATACAATTGATCATATCTTACCTATGCTTGACAATAGAGCACATTCGAAAGAATTCTTAAAGAAAGACATACATACTTCTTCAGGCAAACATACCATAATTGACAGTTCATAATACTGAAATGCAGCTTCACCAAACTTTTTTTGGTGTTCAAATAATCGGGTTAATATTTTTTTATACCGGATTTTAAGCAATGCATTATTTATTACAATCTAAATAATCAAAAGAAAAAAAAATAGATTATTTCAAATAAATAATTAAATTTGATTTATTTTACTAGATATTTTGAAGCATTTTGGATGTTAGTTTCTGCTTTTAATAGTTGACCATCTTCTATATACAGTCTAGCAATGTTGATGTAATTTTCAAACTTATAATTATCAGGATATTTTCTAAAAATATTAAATATAGTTATAAAAAAGTTATGAAAACATAAATAAATATTTTTGCCCTGACTTCACATCTATACTCATGAGTAATACAGCAGCTTCCTTCCACTTCTTTTCTTTTTCATAAATCCTTGCCAAGTATTGACAAATGTCGGCTGCTTGATGTACAAAATCATCTAGTCTAAATTGAATCTATTCAAAATCAAACAAATAACTTATTTTTCAATGAACATGTTTTATGATTAAAAACAATTCTTACTTGTGCCAGTGCAGCTTTGCCCACCACTTTACATTTAAGATCACATAATTCAGGTAAAACTTTATAGATAACTATACTTAATAGTTTACGAGATACTGTCAAATCAACATCTTGACGAATCACTGAAATTAAAATGATGTTAAAAATTAATTCAACAACTTGTGAAGATGTGATGTGCGACTTACACATTTCAAAGAATATTTTTATTAATTCTTCAATATCAAGACCTCCATTGTTTAGTATATCGATTAATATAATTCTGAATCTGCAATAATCAATGTGGTTTATTAAAATAAAACATTTGTCAAAATGAATATAAACATTAGTTTGAAACTGTTTCTATCCATGCATTATTAGATAGTTACTAAAAACGATATTCTGAATTCCTTTAAATCATTGATAATAATGAGTTCATTATCCGTACTGTCGCGGGGAAACGCGATCCGTTTCGGCAACAATCAAAACTCCCGAGATGATAACAATTATGAAAATCGTCAGCGGTGGTGCAAGTGGTTATCTTTCCAGTCGCGGAGGACGGCTAGAGTTGCCCTTTATCGATAGCAAGGTGACAGCCAGTGCCGCGTTAAGCTATGTTGCCGCCCCGGGGCAAATTAAAATATGCGGCCCATAAGAAAATTACAATTAATATTATTCACTATTAATTACAGTCAGTAGTGTATTAATGGATAGGATATAAGTGTACTATGCAAGATCAATAAATATTTTAACTATCAAAAAAAAAGTCGTCAAACTGAAAATATATTTGCACATCTAACGGTGTAATGTGCCGACTACCGAGATAAAATATAATTATTTATATATATATATAAAAATATTATTTGTAACCGACTGACTATTTTCGAGGAAAAAACGTTTAGGAATAGCGAAAATAGTTTTGGTATACGATAACAGTATAACTAGAACAAGTTCTTAATTCTTATCGTCTTGTAACATGCAGCAGTCGACTGCAGTTTTTTTTGTGGTATTTATGAACGAAATAATATGTATTATAGTTATACAGTCATACAAGAAAAATTATAATTACCTATATGTTTTTCATTTTTTGTTGATCTTTAAAAATTTGCCGCCCCGGAACAGTTACCCCCCTTGCCCCTGCTAAACACGGCTCTGGTGACAGCATACGGTCGCGGCCGATGCGTTTCGGAAGTTATATAATCGACGGCCAGGGATAGTTTTCGGGCAATTTCAAACGTCACTGTAAAAGAAAAGGGGTCGCGCGAGTACCGAGGGCGGTGGTACACACGGTGTGATGGCTGGAGAAGATGGGAGGGAGAGGGTTCGAGTGTAATCGACAGAAAACCAACAACTTACGTGTTCGTTTGCACGTGCGGAGCGACTCGCGTTTTGATCACCGCCTGGAGTTTTTCACGTAAAATCAATGCTCGTTGCGACATGTTCGGACCGATTTGGCTGGCTGGCAATTGGACTAGCGAAGCTGACAGAGCGAGGAACGAAGTGAGACGTGAGTGATGTGCGCTTGCCGGGGACGCGATACGAAATGCCCGGGTGCAGACCAGCGGCAGCGAGGGCTGGTCTCCGCTGCGGATGTCGCATGCGCACGCACCCGCGTTGACGGCAGGCGGCAGGCGAGCGGCTGGAGTTCGGAGGAATATTCAATACTCGGTGGGCTGGAGCGACGGTCAGCTACGCGTCCGGGCCACCTACGGAATCGGTGCGCGCGTACCGCTCGTCCCGTACCGTTCAGCATCGACCCTTCCGCGCCTTACCACGGTTCGCACCCTCGCTATTACCACCCTCGGATAGTCGGGGAGGGTTCGTCTCGCCCTTTTCTACCCTTTCATATACCCGTACGTGATGTTGTACAGCACGAACGGTTCGATGAGTTTTCGTCCTTCCCTCCTAACCGCTGACACGGTGGCCGAGACGTGAATCTAGAGGCGTAAGGGTGATGGGGAATTTCTCCTCTTTATTTGATAGGTACGCGGGAAATTGATCAATACTCGGTGGTCCATTTCCAGACATAGCAACGAACTAATCAATACATTTATACGTATATGTATAACGTAATTTTGTGTTATACGACCGCAGCGACTAACTTTTACTTCAGAGTTGGCTGTTGATTACTTTTGTTTTGCTTATAATTTCAACTAGTTTGCAAGGGGAGGTTCTCCGTGGTTCTATAAAATAAGTGTAGGTACATGTTTTTTTAATGGTATTGATAGTTAGACGCAACATCAATAGATAATCGTGGATGATTTCTGATTATTTTTAATAGCAATAGATGAAAAAAAATCGGGACGTCGAGATCATTGATCAAAACTAGGGACGATAAAGTCAATGCACAGAACGAAAAACATCAGTAAAATAAATAAAATTATCAATTAAATTAATAAACTCTTTCTTAACATAAAGGGCCGAGAGGGAGATTTGTAAATTTGTAAATTAAAATGTTGTCAATACTTAGTTGAACCATATCGTCTGTATAACGAGTACGTTGTTAGTTTACTAAACTATCGGTTTTCAACCTGAGGGACACGACCCCTTAAAGAAGCGTGAAAATTTTTAAGACATGCAAAAACATGCAAAATAAAAACACCACTATTTATCTCATCATGAGGTGATTCGTGAACAGTGGCGGATCTAGAATTTTTTTATGATGGGTGCTTTATTACATAATATCACGTTCATTGATATCATAGATAATATACAAAAAGTAATGTTTTGACAACTTAGCAGCTAACTTATCAGTTAACCTGTTTTAACTTATATAAAACCAGTGTACCTCAAAATTGTGCGTGATCGTCGACCGATTTTTGCTACGCCACGGCGCGCGTTTTGGTAGCCTGTACCAACAATTTGCCACTTGAGGAATTATTAATAAATTTCAATAAGAATACGCGGAATGGTAGGTGCTTAAGCTTTCAAGCACCCCCCTTAATCCGCCACTGTTCATGGACATTACTGACAAAATCAATAATCGGAAGATAAAAAATAAAAATATGAAACTGTATATAGATCCTAGCCCTGGTTATAACTGACTAGGGATCAATTATAAGCTATGCAGTAAAAGAATCAATAAATACTGTTTTTTTTTCTTCTGAATGTTACGAAAATAAAAAAATAATGACAGTAGCAAACTATGAAAAGTAAAATTGTAATTTGGACTAAGTTTTGTCTGAACCACAGCTAAATTAATGAAGTAGTCATTATATGATGCATCTATTGGACTTAACAATAATAAATATTAAACTTGGTTCTTTTAAAGTTGTTTTACAGTTATATAAAAATAAAATAGTATGATAATAATGAAAATAATAAAAACCTAACTATTAAACAATAAATAAAATACATTTTAGATATATTTAATGAACAGGACTGTGAATCTAATAGGTCTGTCAATAGCAAAAATGATTTAAGTATTACATTTATAATAAAAATGATTTTTCATTTGTATTTCAAATAATGATATATTTATTGTATGTAAATAAAATGTATAATAAGTACATGATAAATAAATTAAAAATTAATAAATTTAATTATAAATTATATAATTATTAATATTTTCATTACTTTTATTTATATAATACTATTATTTTTCAGTTACAAAGTTTAAATGACTTAAAAATAAAAATTTATTTTTCATTAGTTTTATTTAGTTTTTATTCGCATAACTGAAGTAACGAATGATAACATAGCATCAGTTTATTTATACCAAAAAATAATCCTATTAATTTTTCTTCAGTAAATGGAATAAGCGATGTGACTGTTCATTGTCTTATTTTAAAACTGTAACTTACCAATCACTTGATCCGAATTTTATGACCAACTCATAACTGCACCCATGACGAAATATTTATTAATCAAATTTTTTTTGACTACATTTTCCCATCATGTTATCAATTTTTATTATTTTGTTATCGGATAATAATTCATGTGGATCAAAATATTACCATATGAATAAATAATAATATTAAACATTTATATAAATTATGAATGTGCATAATTACATCATATATTATTATATCATCATATATTAGGACTCAGGATCTTAATAGAAAAACAAATATCCCGAAATAAAATAACATATTTATCATTTATAGATATCGAAAAAGCTTTCGACAACATTGATTGGCAAATTATGTTCTCAATAATGAAAGAATTAAATTTAGATTTTAAAGACAGGAGAATTATATATAACCTTTACAAAAATCAAAGCGCAGAAATTACAATAAATAATGAGTCAGCTAGTGCGAAAATACGTAAAAGTGTAAGACAAGGGTGTCCACTTTCACCATTATTATTCAACTGCTTTATAGAAAAAAATATAAAGGAAGTTATAGATAAACTAAACAGGCTTAGGATTGGAATCAGAGTGGGTGGTATATTGATTTCAATAATCCGTTTTGCAGACGACATCGTATTATTAGGAGAAACAGAACACGAATTCCAGAGAGCCCTGACAGAAATGCAAATAATTATAAATAAGTATCAAATGCATATAAATTCAGGTAAAACAAAAATTTTAGTTTGTGCACGTGAACCCAAAATTAAATACTTTTATACCCAGATTGTGCAGTATTAAATCAAAATTTCCTGTTTATAATGATATAGTTATTTTATTCAAATCGTATTTTTCATCCATCTATGAAGTAAAACAAGTTGATTTATCTATAAATAATACCTCCTCAATTCTTTTAGAACCTATTAATGAAATTAACTTGGATAAAAATGATATTTTTAATGAATTATGGTTCATAAAATTGAATACCTCGCCAGGAACAGACGAAATTTCTCCTATCCTTCTAAAAGAATGTGCTTTTATAATAACCCCAGTACTTCATTTTTTGTTTAATAAATCATTGCATACTGGTATTTTTCCTGATAAATGGAAAACTTCATTTATTTCACCAATTTATAAGAATAAAAACAAAAATTGTTTACAAAATTACCGTCCTATATCAAAAATATCTTGTATTCCTAAATTATTTTCTAAACTTGTAATTAAAAAGCTTATGCCGTAGTGTAATAATATTTTAATCAATGAACAACATGGTTTTCGAAAAGGACGTTCAACAATAACTAATTTATGTATATTTAAGGAATCAATATTAGAATCTTTCAAAGAAAAAACACAAACTGATGTTATATACACAGACCTGGAAAAAGCTTTTGATAGAGTGAACCATAATTTGTTAATTCTAAAACTTAAATCCTATGGATTCTGTAATCCACTTCTCTCGTGGTTTAGTTCATTCTTAACAAATAGAATACAAAATGTTAAATACGAAAATTTCATTTCAGATAATATTTATGCTATATCTGGTGTACCTCAAAGTATCACTTATCTCCTTTATTATTCTTGATTTGTATTAATGATTTATCAAGCATAATAAAATATTCCAAATTTCTCTTACTAGCAGATGATTTAAAGTTATTCAAAGAAATTCGCTGTTATGGAGACGCAATTCTTCTTCAAAATTATGTAAATTCTTTTCAAGAGTGGTGTAATGATAATGGTATGTCACTAAATATATCGAAATGCAAAATTATCTCATTCTTCCAAAAAAATAACATTATTCATTATGATTACGCTATTAATAAAATCAATATCAATAGGGTAAATGAAGTAAATAATACAGATATCACATTTGATCCAAAACTTTCCTTCAATACCCATATTGATATAATCACTAATAAAGCGTTAGCTAAATTAGGTTTCATAAAACGTACATGTAGAGATTTTCACGATGATATTGCTCTCAAATTATTAAACTTTTCTTTAGTTCGTTCTCATCTTGAATATGCATGTTTAGTATGGAGAAATAATACATCAAATCAATTACAATGTCTCTCGAAAGTACAAAATAATTTTAATAATTTAATAAACCTAACCAATGCAATGTACGTAGAATTCCTCACTCAGGTTATGATATTGCACATACATTTTTTAAAATAACGCCATTAGATAAAAGATTTAAATTATTAACACTAAAATGTCTGTTTAAATTATTAAATAATTTTATTGACTGTCCAGAATTAATTGAACGTTAATATTTCAAAATTAATCTTCCTAATGCAAGATATAAACACTTATTTTATTTACCCTGTATTTCAAAAAATTACCTCTCTTTATCTCCCTCGTATATCTTGATGTCAACCGCGAATAGCACAAATGATATAGATTTCTTTCACACAACACTAGCAGATCTAAGTAAATTATTTTAATGTATACATAATAAATTCTGTGTTATATTGATTTATAGATTTTTATACATATATATATTTTTTTTTGTATGCAGTTTATTGTTTATACTCACCATATTTATAAATAATTGTTATAACTTTTTTTTACTTTCAAATATCATGTAAATTGGAATTTTATTTCCGTAATAAAGATTATTATTATTATTATTATTATAACCCCCCTAACAGCCAAAAGCCACCTCAGCTACGAAGAAAAAATCAAAAACATGTTGCACTAAACGGTTTTAAATTTGGATTTTAAAAAAAAAGTAACAAGCAATATTAAACGTTAGACACGTGTACATAGATTATCTATGTCATATTTTAAAATAAAGAATTTAAATTGAATCGTTGATATCATAAAAAGTATGATAATTATCTTATAGAAATTGAGGAACAATAGCAGAAAAAAAAAAATTGCTTAAAAAAAGTCGTTAGGCAGAAATTATTGGTAATTAATATTACCTACATTTTCACCCAATTAAGTAAAATACAATACTCCGAAACCATGAAAATATAAACAAAACAAAACTATGCATTATGACATTGTTTAAACAACATAAAAAAAACAAATGTGCGTATTACGCGAAAAATTCCGAGTCATTATTATAAAATTGGAAAGAAAATTGTAATTGATTTTTAGAAAAAATAGTTTAGGAGCCATTTTGGGTGGGCGTAGCCCATTCGTCGTAACGCGGGAAACCACTTCGGCATATCTGCGCGCCTCGAACAGCATTTCGATCAAGGAGTTTAAATTATCATTTTGTACATAGTTTGTGATGTTAACATGGTGGTTACACCACGGTTATTACCTTCCTTGGGTCAAGTGCTATTGTGAGGGGACATTCGTATTTTCTTATCAGTAATAGATATCCTGATGTTTGTACAACGGCGTCTAGGTCCTGTCGAAACGCAATTCCGTGGATTATAAATTTCAACATTCAATCATACAGGTTAGTAAAGATAACATAAGGCTGCCATTGCAGTAAAATACGTTTTGGGGTTGAAACCGTATTTAATTGGCACGGTACTAATTATATTGAAATTGAAATTAAAAGCCTGTTCGTCTCATTTATTAGCAATTTGAAACTTAACATTGTTTAGAAAATCTATTTCATTTGTGGGTTATTACAATATTACTTAATTCTTAAGCCCCATTTACACGTGACGAGTACTCGGCCGAGCACTGTCCATTTGAACTCAAGTAACCAGTACTCGGCCCAGTAGTTAGACGAGTAAAATGACCGAGCGAGTGAATAAGAACCGTTTCTATTCACTGGGCCGAGCGAATTCCCTCACTACCAAAATTGACTGTACTCGGCGTGTCTAAACCGCCAGTTGAATAGCAAAACCGAGTAGATTGTGTAGTAAACTCATGAGTCATCAGTGTTATCCTATCTTTTATCGATTTACATTATAAACTGTATTTTGTTGTTTTTTCATCAAATAATTTAAAATATATTATATTATAAATTAATAAAAAAATAAATATTAATAAATTATTATAAATGTAAAATGTAAATACTATAACGTACGTACTACGTAATAATAATGAGTAAACGATCTTCTTCTTCTTCTTCTTCTGCCTCGCCTTCCTCCCAACTATTTGGGGTCGTTTATTATCGGTTTTTTTTTCGTTAATGAGTTAACGATAATAATTCAAAAATATATGTGTTTAGACACGTCGAGTACAGTCAATTTTGGCAGTGGGGGAATTCACTCGGCTCAGTGAATAAAATGTGTAGAGACGCTGACTCGGTCTATTTTAGTACTAGGCCGAGAAACAAAACGAGTTTCTCGGCTGAGCACACGTATCGTGTAAACGGGGCATTAACTGAACTTTGGTTTTGAAGAAATCGAAATTAATTTCGTTTTTATTTAATAAAAACTAATAATTTCTACTTAAATATCTAATAATCAGTGTTTTTAATCCAAATTTATCTTACGAAATATTCAATGATAGCATTTCTCAACCGGAGGTACACGTACTCCTAGTGGTATGTGGAAAAATATAAGAGGATAAATAAAAAAAAAAAAAAGGTAATAACGATAGCATTGTGTTTATGGAAATTGCTTTATCATAAAACACGTTCATTTAAAATAAGTATCAAAATAGACTTTTTGTGAGTTAAACCTTAAAAATATACTTATTATTTGTGGAGCAAAATTAAATATTATCAAATAACCCTAAGGATCACATTAAAATAAAATTGTAAAATGTATATTATTTTTTATATACATTATGTAGTGCTTACTGATTAAAATTAATAAATGCACCATAATTATTTTATTTTTCATTAAAACTAATTTTATTATTTCTTTTCAATTCTATGTAAAAAAAAACATATTGATAGTTGAAGGAATATAAAGCATTGGCGAGAGTGCAAGAGGTATGTAAATGAAAAAAAGGATGAGAAACGCTGTTTTATAAGAACAAATATTTAAGTTAAATATTCATATTTTTCAATACACTTTTTTACCTCCAACATATCTATTGAATATTTATTCATCATTAAATTCATTAGCAATATCTTAATCCATACATTAGTATACATATAATAAGTGATGATCAGTAATATTAAATAAAAGTGTACAACATAGTAAATTATTTCATCATCGATATTTAATTTTACTATAAATTTTGTTTTATAACAAATTTATTTTTGTTGTATTTATTATACTTATCAATAATGTTCACAGAAATATGACTCATTACGGGTCGAGTGTAATAAAAAATCAAGATGTTTATTCAGATTATGAATTACATTTTTTATCCGGAGTAAGGTTTTTGAGTTGAATAATTAGTTGTTTTTTTTTTAAAAAAACTTATTTTATTATACTTTAGAGTGAAGTTAATTTTTTGAATGTCGATTCAAATCCGTCAACTTCATCAGTCCTTGTGCATAATTTAATCGTCAAAGAAAATAGAGAATTAATCAAAACTGATTCTAAAACTAATTTGTGGTATATCCATAAAGAACTATATAAAAGGTAATTAAGTAAATATTTTGTTTTTAAACAATTAAATAATAAAATCATTTTTTAGAGAGATTGGCTACAATAATACATGTAGAATATGGAGTGATGGATATTATAAGTCTGATGTTGCTTTACAAAAACTCAAATTGACTAAATATATAATGTGCAATAAGGGTTATTTCAATTCTATGGATTTTAATAAGACTGGTAACATATTAGTTAATGGATCATATGGCGGTTCAATAATAGTCTGGAATTGGCATCAGGAAACAATGCCCATACTCAGTTATAAAATTCCTTATGCTAAAAAGATAGCACACGTAAATTAATTTGCACTACATTACTTATGTAATTGATTTTTCATTAACTATTTTATATTTAGATAACATTTCTAACAAATCAAGGAAATGATCATATTGTGACAGCTGGGAAAGATGAAAGAGTGTATTTAGTTGTTATGAATAATTCTGATATTATTTATACTAAAATAATAGCACACCATAATCGCCCTTGCAGTAAAATTGGGTCACTTCGCGAAATACCATATGTGTTGCTCAGTTGCGGAAAAGATGGCATTGTTAACCATATTGATATTCGTGAATCGCCTAGTGAAGTTAAAAAGTAAGGAATAATATTTTATATATTAATACTTTTTAAATTACTATAATAGGGGAATCCTAGGTAAGCGTGAGCAAATTAAGATTCAGGGAATCTTGTTGCTGCCATAATTTGTTGTAAAACCTTAAGTGGTATTCTATGCCGATAGAAAGCAAATTATTTTAAAATAGGAATGCCACAAAAGCTACTTTTTTTTTTTTGGTTAAGTATATATTAATACTATATAATACTAATGTATCTTAAGTTAGACATATATTTATTTTTATTTATCTTTATAAATGGGTAAAGTGTTTTATTTCAATTTAATACATAACACATCAATATATAATAATAATGTTTTAATAATGATAAAATGTAAAATAAAAACTAACTAACTATGTGAGGAACCCGATATCTAGTGGTATGAGAAAGAAATTTAAAAATGACCAACAAAAGGAGAGAGGGAGCAACAACAAGACCATCCTATCAGCTGATGAATGTATTAGTTCAATATTATGATATCAGAATTAGTTCTTGTAATGTTATTTCTTTATTTACACTATGTGTTTCTTTGTTTTGTTTGTACAGTAGAACCCTTCTTGTCCACCCACAGATGGTGTGCTACATCGGTTCATCTAAACATAGTATTATTGATATGAATAATTTAAAAATACATATGTATTTTCCAATTTATAGTAAATATCTATATAAAATTATATAATTGCCTGTATAATATTTCCCATATTGTTTGTCTGCTTTAGTACACTTTTGATATTGTCCTTCAGTACTTAGAGCAAAAGTCAACCTCAACACCTATGGTAATTTTGTGGATTAACAAATTAGGAGTATTGCAGCTAAGTCTATATGTCATATAATTATATATATATATATATATATATAAATATAGTTATAGACATATTATGTCATTTGCTAAACAAAAATCTATAACTGACTTTTTCTAAGAAATGAAAATATAATACATATACATATATCTAAGTACATATAATATATTTCTAATAATAATCTAAGTGAAAATTATCTAAATAAAAATGTTCTGTATATTCTTATGATCTAACGTTCCGACCACTCCTCCAGTCCCTAAGGTGACGAGTTAGAGAAGTTGTACTGTAATTTATGAATTCTGGATATAAGTTGCTGCTTATACTATTGAATTATTTCTCTAATATATTACCATTGATTATAGAATAAATTCTAAAGTAAATTCTATAATCAATGGTTTTACTAACTTCATAATTTTCAGTTATCCTTTGTTCATTAAATTGTAATAATTTGTAATAATTGTTTTGGAAAATTTTTGCAGGATTTTCTGTATTTATTATTGTTTTTAATAAAAACAAATTGTTATTAATTTTGCTTTTAATCTTTCTTTTTTTTAGAGTAATCGAATAAATTAGTTATCTATATTAATGAATAGTTTATTTTGGTTTGTATTGAAATTTTATATTCAACAATGGAACTGTTTTTTTCTGAAAAATCTACTTGTTAGAAATGATTTTGAAAAACTATATTTAACTTTGTTTATTCAAGCTTTTTATCTAACGTTTTCAACATTATTTTTTTATTTTGATTCTTCAGTAGTTTTTCTATTTCTAGTTAAATTATTTGTGAAAAAAGTTTCTAGTTTGAGGTTTTAAGGTTCCATCATTTTCCTGATGTACTAGACGCAATTCTATATTAGGGCTGCCATTCGTCCCGATTTAGCCGGAACACTACCGGTTTCAAGCTGGCTGTTAAAATGATAAGAATGATTATACGGTGGTTATTTGAAACAGATATATCGTGGAACAAAAGGTAGCGATAGCGATACGATATAATATTATTATTAAAATCTTATTTTTTATCACAAAAAAACTGTCCTAAGATTTTAAAAATATTTTTTGAAAATGAAACATTTTTGTTATGGCTAGAATTCTTGCAGAGCCGATTAAAAACTATTAATATCTACATTAAAAAAATTGAGGAACAAAAATTGTGTGCTATAGAAGTAATATCAATTATGGAACAGTTAATTGAAAAGTTAAAGAATGAAAGAGATGATTTTTTTTTGACAAGTGATTTGGAAGAAATGTTGGATAATAGAGAAATAACATAAAAAAGTTTACAGACATTTGTACTTCATTTTATAATTTGTGTATAAATTATTTAATGGATTGGACTGCTTTAAATCAGCACATACCTGAATTAAATTCTTTATCGTGGATTTTTATGTTGAAAACAAATGAAATAAGCTGGTCAAATTTAAAACTGTCAATCAATTTTGTAAAATCACAATTTAAAATTGTTTTAAATGAAGAAGAACTGTTTGAACAATTTAAATTTTTTGAAAAACTTTTTAAAGAAAAATCTGCTGAATGGCACAGTTTAACATTTGAAGAAAAATGGATATCTATATTTAAATCATTTAAAGAAACAAGCACCGATTATTCTACATTATTAAGATTAGTGGAATTTGCATTTGCATTGCCAGGTTCTAATGCTGCAGTAGAAAGAATATTCTCATTGATGAATAATTATTGGACAAAATCAAGAAATAGCTTAGGACTAGATATGGTTGAAGCAACTTTGGTCGTTAAATCTAATTTAGAAAATAAACCTTGTAATGAGTTCTATGGCGAAATATCAATAAACAAAAATTTGCTTATTCAAGTCCATAAGACTTCAAAATATTCGTGGAATAATCAAGCTTCTGAGAATGAAGCTTCAAGATCTCAACAAATATCAAAGGACTAGGGTGATGAATTTGAAGACTCTGATGGAGTCAATGATGATCTATGTATATAGTGTTAAAAATTTTATTTAATATTATAACTAAAAATTTAAATCAAATAAAAGAACTACTAACCATTATCTTGTTATTATCTAAATAATCTTATTTAATTATAATCATTGATATATTCAAAATAATGAGTGAACAGATAGCTAGGGAGGCTCATTTTTCTCAGATAAAGGTACTGTATAGAAATAATAATAAGTATAAAAAAATATTTGGTACATACAAAGCTCAAATGTTTGGAGGGGGTCCCTAATATTAAAAGTCCCGATATTTGATCTCAAATAAATGGCAGCTCTATTCTATATTCAAATAATATATATATATACCAGTGATCGCTATTATATAGTTTTGTTTTAATAGACCATTGTAGATTTGTAGATTATTTTGTTAAAGTTATATCTAAGTCATTGGTTGATAGTGATTCATTTGTCACATTGAAGTGAGTTGGGTTGTTATTTAATAATAATATATTGTGCATATCCAAATGTTTTTCTATTTATGTTCTTTAAAAATGTATATATTTTTTTAATTGGTAATTAGAATACTACATATCAGAACTGCTCAAGGAAATGACTTGCCATTATACGGTATTGACATAAATCCTTTGAATCCATTTGAATTTATTATAAATGGTGAAGATGAAATGATAAGAATGTATGACCAAAGAAAATTATCAAATGGACCTGTAAAAATGTTTCATCGTTCTATTTCAGCTAGAAGAGTAATAAGTTGATATAATAAAAAATATATATACTGAACTCACCAGTAGTTAATTAATTTTCAGTTACCGGATGAACACAATGATGGTATAACAGTACAACCGCGAAATTATACATCTGCTGTTTATAATTATTGTGGAACAGAAATTTTAGCTTCCTATGGCAAACATCAAAGAAATGATGTTGTTGTGTATGATATTAATAATCCACATGAATCTTTCTTACACCGTCATATTAATGAAGAAAATCAGAATTCATCAAGTATGTAATTTTGTTCAGATTTTTACATAACACTTAATAGTTTCTAAAAAACCATTTAATTTCTGTTTAGTAACTGCTATCAATTTTTATGGACCCAGAAGTGATTATGTAGTATATGGATTAGACAATGGTTTTATTTTATTTATTGATAAGAAAACGAAAGCAGTGGTTCTTAGAATAGGTCAAAAGGAACTAGGAAAAGTACAATAAAATATTATTTTCTTTAATTAATATTATCATTGATTATAGAATAGATCTATTCTGTAATCAATGATATTATATAGCGAATATCATAATATTTTGATTTTCAGGTAACAACAATAAAGGGACATCCACAAATACCAATCCTTGCAACTTCTGCATGGTCTGCTGGTGTTCAAATTTGGGAACCAACTAATGAATGTCAGCCGCAAAATATTCAAAATTTACAAAATGTAAATAATCTTAATAGTTCTTATTGTTTTAAAGATAAATAAAAAAATGATTAAAAAAAAAAAAAATTGAAATTGAATATTTTAAATTATTTATTTAAGTAATCACAATTTTTCTATAATTACAGTTGACATCACGTCTTTTGGTTGAAAACGAAGTTTACAGAGTTAATTTTCCTGTGAGATCTTTGGTAAGCTTTTAATTTTCTGTATGATAGATATCACTTTTTAGTCTCACCTTGAAAGTATCATTATATTCGTTTAATAATTCTTGTAAATTTGAATGTTTGATTTCAGCTCTAAAACTCCAATGAATCTTAAAACAATCTTCAAGTGTCTGATACTTTTGAATAGTTGTACATTATTTCAATTATTGTGTTAAAATGTTTATGTATTCAATTTATAATTTTTTTATTTATTGTTATTATTTTATATTTTTAAAGAATTTTGATATGATTACATGACATTAGACATCTATTAAAAATAAAATATTTTTTTTTGTTGAAAATTTGTACCACTTTTTTTTATATCTTTTTAGTAATTTTAAATTAATATTGAAACTTTAGAATAATATTTTACTCAAGAGACTAATCAATCAAAACCAATTATAAATATGTAAATTCCTTTAATAGTGATAATCAGAGCTAGGATTTATATGCAATAAAAATTGTAAAATATGCTTTTAAATTTTTATAAGATAAACACAAAAATAAAAGTTACAAAAAAAAAGTAAAAAAAAATATTGAAATACATTAATATCAGTGATTGGCTGTTTGTTTTAATTCAATTGAGAAATAAAATAAAATAAAATAAAATAATTTAGAAATTAAATTTATAATTAACGTTCATTACATGTGTTAAATGCTACGATCATATATCTTTTTAAATTTTTGAAAATGAATGATCGGCGATTGGACCATTGTATGGATTTGTATTAACTGAAGCTCCGTTCAACATCACATTATGTAGTTGGCGCATATTTAAACAAAGAAATTTATCCTGGTGTTAGGTCATTACTGAAATTTTCCTCGACGGATTTGCCATTTAATATTTTATTTATTGATTGTAGTGTTTTAAATTCTTTATTTTTTTGTTAAACCAAGGACATTTTGTTTTTAATTTTATCTGCGACTCTTCCGTTACACTCAAGAAGTCCCAAGGGGAATTACAATCTAAGCCTAACCTAGTTTTTATACAAACTTTGATAATGTTGCGAATAGAATTTTATGTTTTGTATGTTAACCTAAATCCTCACTTCGCGAGTAAATCACTTATTTCAATCAAAAATATATGGTATTATATTATATATAAACGATAATGTAACGACCCATGGTACAACAACTTTACTGACAACTTTCTATATTCCATAGCCGAAATGAGAAATTAGTAATGATGTTATACACGTTATACGTAAAGTAAAGTTATGGTATAAATCTAGTTTAGCGCCCACGCGAATTTTTGAATTTTTTTTGCCGCAACTAATGTAAATCAACGTTCTAAAAACGATGGTGCAAAAAAAAGTTAGCAGAAATCAATAGTTTTCGAGTTCTAAAATTTTGAAGTTCGTTTTTTCTACAATTTATATAAATAGAGCAAAATATTAACATTGAGTTACGTTTGAATCGTGACGCAGTGGTCTGCACTGCACGACTAGTACCGAATATCGGGAGTTTATATCTGTCCACGGAATAATATATTTTTGCTCTTTTCATTACCTTTTTTTCGTAAAATGCGTTTTGGTTGGCTTTGTGACCTACTTGGGGTGGTGTTGCATAACGAATCGAGGGATATTTTCGTTTTTAAATGTCCGAACGAGTGCAGTGGTCGATGCAAAATTCGTTATAAACGCGTTGTGTGCATGCGTATAAACGTAAAATCTCAAACTTTGGAAGGCTATAACTTCCAAAATAATGGTTTCTACAAATTAATTTTTTCACCATCGTTTCATTAAATTCGTTAAAACACATAGGTTTCCGAAAAAAAATTCAAAAATTCGCGTGGGCGCTAAATTAGATTTGTTCCAATGTTATAACACAATACACTGAAAATTCAATAAATAAAAATGCAAAAAATAATTATTATTTTGTTTGAGTCGAATCATTACCTTTGGAAAAAAAATCAGAATATATTGACTGAAATACCACAATTCAATGATAATGTGAAATTATTTTAGTTATATAACGTAAATTTAAAAATGTTATAACTCTTAAACAAATGATTTCCGAAAAATATTCAAACAATTTCAAAATCAGCGTTGAAAAACACGTCAATTGAGATAAAAAAAAATTTGTAATTCGCGAGGGGCGTGGTGAACTGCACTTTAGTCAATTTGATTTAATAATGTTAATAGTTATACAGAACTAATATATATTAATTAATTAAAATTAATTTAATTCATATCGTAACCAGATAATTATACAATGTAATAAATTGTCACTTAGATAAAAGCCATAGGTATTAAAAGGGTGAGATAAGAAAATATCAGTAGATAAGTACTGCATTATTCAATTCTGCATCGAAAACCGTAGGGAATGCATAGTGTACGTATTAAGTAACGTTTTACATTTCTATTTTTATTTGTGCCCTTTATTTCTTGAACATGGAATCTACGAAGAAGAAAATCAAAAACTTGTTGCACTAAACAATTTTAAATTTAGATTTAAAAAAAAAAGTAACAAGCAATAGTAAACGTTAGACATGTTTACGTAGAAAATGTAAGTCATATTTTTTAAAAAAAAAGAATTTAAATTAAATCATTGATACCATGAAAATATGATAATAATCTTATGGAAATTGAAGAACAATAGATGCGAAAAAAAAATTGCTTAAGAAAAGTCGACAGGCAAAAAATATTGAAAATTTAGGTATATTACCATTAATTATAGAATAGATAATCTATTCTATAATCAATGATATTACATACATTTTCACCCAAATAAAGTAAAATAAAATATTTCGAAACCCTGAAAATATAAACAAAACAAAACTATGCATTATGACATTGTTTAAACAACGTAAAAAAAAACAAATGTACGTATTACGCGAAAAATCCCGAGTCATTAATATATAATTGGAAAGAAAATTGTAATTTAATTTTAGAAAAAATAGTTTAGGAGCCATTTCGGGTGGGCGTAACCCATTCGTCGTAACGCGGGAAACCACCGGCGTATCTGTGCGCCTCGAATAGCATTTCGATCAAGGAGTTTAAATTATTATTTTGTACATAGGTATATTTTGTTTAGGTTACCATTTTGGTTACACATTTCGTATTTCTTATCTGTAATAGATCTGTCTTGATGTTCGTACAACAGCGTCAAGATTTGTCGGAACGCAATCGCGTGAATTTTAAATTTCAATATTCAATCAAACAGGTTAGTAAAAATAATATAAGGCTGCCGTTGCAGTAAAATACGTATTGGGGTGGAAACCGTATTATTAACTAATTTTATAATTTCTCTTCAATCCTATGTAAAAAAAGACAAATTCACAGTTGGCGGTACGTAAAGCATTGGCGAGAGTGCAAGAGGTATGTAAATGAAAAAAAGGACGAGAAACGCTGTTTTATAAGAACAAATATTTAAGTTAAATATTCATATTTTTCAATACACTTTTTTACCTCCAACATATCTATCGAATATTTATTCATCATTAAATTCATTAGCAATATCTTAATCCATACATTAGTATACATATTATAAGTGATGATCAGTAATATTAAATAAAAGTGTACAACATAGTAAATTATTTCATCATCGATATTTAATTTTACTATAAACTTTGTTTTATAACAAATTTATTTTTGTTGTATTTATTATACTTATCAATAATGTTCACAGAAATATGACTCATTACGGGTCGAGTGTAATAAAAAATCAAGATGTTTATTCAGATTATGAATTACATTTTTTATCCGGAGTAAGGTTTTTGAGTTGAATAATTAGTTGTTTTTTTTTTTAAAAAACTTATTTTATTATACTTTAGAGTGAAGTTAATTTTTTGAACGTCGAATCAAATCCGTCAACTTCATCAGTCCTTGTATATAATTTAATCGTCAAAGAAAATAGAGAATCGATCAAAACTGATTCTAAAACTAATTTGTGGTATATCCATAAAGAACTATATAAAAGGTAATTAAGTAAATATTTTGTTTTTAAACAATTAAATAATAAAATCATTTTTTAGAGAGATTGGCTACAATAATACATGTAGAATATGGAGTGATGGATATTATAAGTCTGATGTCGCTTTACAAAAACTCCAAATGACTTATTATTTAAGGGGCAATAAGGATTATTTAAATTCTATGGATTTTAGTAAGACTGGTAACATATTAGTTAATGGATCACATGGTGGTTCAATAATACTCTGGAATTGGCAGCAGAAAACAAAGCCCTTACTCATTTATAAAAATCCTTCAGCTAAAAGGATAACACACGTAAATTAGTTTGCACTACTTTACTTGTGTAATTGATTTTTCATTAACTATTTTATATTTAGATAAAATTTCTAACAAATCAAGGAAATGATCATATTGTGACAGCTGGGAAAGATGAAAGAGTGAATTTAGTTGTTATGAATAATTCTGGTATTATTTATACTCAAATAATAGCACACCATAATCGCCCATGCAGTAAAATTGGGTCACTTCGCGAAATACCATATGTGTTGCTCAGTTGCGGAAAAGATGGCATTGTTAACCATATTGACATTCGTGAATCGCCTAGTGAAGTTAAAAAGTAAGGAATAATATTTTATATATTAATACTTTTTAAATTACTATAATAGGGGAATCCTAGGTAAGTGTAAACAAATTTAAGATTCATGTATTTTAAAAATATAACACTATAATACATTTAGCTTATTTATTCTTTTCATATCTATTTAATAGCTTAATGTTGCGATTATTGTTATTGTTGAGACAAAGATTGAATATTGTATGATTGGTAATTTTTTGTTTTACATTGCATTTAGAGTAGAAAAATTAAGTGGTAACTTGTTTTGTTGCTATTTTAATGGCTGTTCACTGACTATTACGTAAATACTTTCTGTTGAGCTACTTTTAAATGTGCTTAAAAATAAACATGTACCTGTTTGGTATATTACCTCTAATAATTGAAATGATAATTTGTTTACTGTACTGTAAAATATTTAATCTGAAAAGCGATTTGTGAGTTTGTAGTAAAATTTCTGTGTCTACTCCTCAATAAATATTGGCTAGTACTTTTATTATGTTTATTTTATTTTTACGTTATTAACATGCTTTTTCCTTGTGAGTATTTCATCAAAAGTTAATCCTAATCTTCAATGTTTTAGTATAACATATCTGTTTACTACTTTGTGTAATATATGGTTTTTGTTAAGTTTTTACTATTAGAAAATATAGTATAAGTTGATTTCTCTGGAGAAAAGGAAAGTCCTAAAGATTTTTTCCATTTACATAAATTATTCGTGAAGTGTTTGATTTTATCTTCTATATATTTAAAGATTCTATGCTTATTCCAAAACTAACTATTGTCAGCAGAAAAATAAATATTTTAGCAGGTTTTAGTATTTTTTGAATCATATTGTTAATTGCAACTAAAAAAAAAGTATTTTGCTGGTAAATAAGCCTTGTGGTATTCCATTTTTCAATATATATATATATATATTGATTTGAGTGGAATCAATTCATAGCAACTTTGAACAATTTTTTATTTAGAAAAAAAGTATTTTATAAAGTATATTATATTTTCAATTAGTTCTCAGTTTTGTAGTTATATTTTTATTATTATATTTAATGGTCTATAAGTTTGGGCTTCATATTTATTTGGATTTGGTTACTGGATTGACAGTATTTTTGCTTGTTTCCATTGCTTTGGAAGAATGTGTTGCTACCATAATTTGTTGTAAAACCTTAAGTGGTATTCTATGCCGATAAAAAGCAAATTATTTTAAAATAGGAATGCCACAAAAGCTACTTTTTTTTTTTTGGTTAAGTATATATTAATACTATATAATACTAATGTATCTTAAGTTAGACATATATTTATTTTTATTTATCTTTATAAATGGGTAAAGTGTTTTATTTCAATTTAATACATAACACATCAATATATAATAATAATGTTTTAATAATGATAAAATGTAAAATAAAAACTAACTAACTATGTGAGGAACCCGATATCTAGTGGTATGAGAAAGAAATTTAAAAATGACCAACAAAAGGAGAGAGGGAGCATCAACAAGACCATCCTATCAGCTGATGAATGTATTAGTTCAATATTATGATATCAGAATTAGTTCTTGTAATGTTATTTCTTTATTTACACTATGTGTTTCTTTGTTTTGTTTGTACAGTAGAACCCTTCTTGTCCACCCACAGATGGTGTGCTACATCGGTTCATCTAAACATAGTATTATTGATATGAATAATTTAAAAATACATATGTATTTTCCAATTTATAGTAAATATCTATATAAAATTATATAATTGCCTGTATAATATTTCCCATATTGTTTGTCTACTTTAGTACACTTTTGATATTGTCCTTCAGTACTTAGAGCAAAAGTCAACCTCAACACCTATGGTAATTTTGTGGATTAACAAATTAGGAGTATTGCAGCTAAGTCTATATGTCATATAATAATATATATATATATATATATATATAAATATAGTTATAGACATATTATGTCATTTGCTAAACAAAAATCTATAACTGACTTTTTCTAAGAAATGAAAATATAATACATATACATATATCTAAGTACATATAATATATTTCTAATAATAATCTAAGTGAAAATTATCTAAATAAAAATGTTCTGTATATTCTTATGATCTAACGTTCCGACCACTCCTCCAGTCCCTAAGGTGACGAGTTAGAGAAGTTGTACTGTAATTTATGAATTCTGGATATAAGTTGCTGCTTATACTATTGAATTATTTCTCTAATATATTACCATTGATTATAGAATAAATTCTAAAGTAAATTCTATAATCAATGGTTTTACTAACTTCATAATTTTCAGTTATCCTTTGTTCATTAAATTGTAATATTTTAATTTGTGATGTTTTTTTAATTCCTTTTAAGGCAAGGGTGTTTTGGAAAATTTTTGCAGGATTTTCTGTATTTATTATTGTTTTTAATAAAAACAAATTGTTATTAATTTTGCTTTTAATCTTTCTTTTTTTTAGAGTAATCGAATAAATTAGTTATCTATATTAATGAATAGTTTATTTTGGTTTGTATTGAAATTTTATATTCAACAATGGAACTGTTTTTTTCTGAAAAATCTACTTGTTAGAAATGATTTTGAAAAACTATATTTAACTTTGTTTATTCAAGCTTTTTATCTAACGTTTTCAACATTATTTTTTTATTTTGATTCTTCAGTAGTTTTTCTATTTCTAGTTAAATTATTTGTGAAAAAAGTTTCTAGTTTGAGGTTTTAAGGTTCCATCATTTTCCTGATGTACTAGACGCAATTCTATATTAGGGCTGCCATTCGTCCCGATTTAGCCGGAACACTACCGGTTTCAAGCTGGCTGTTAAAATGATAAGAATGATTATACGGTGGTTATTTGAAACAAATATATCGTGGAACAAAAGGTAGCGATAGCGATACGATATAATATTATTATTAAAATCTTATTTTTTATCACAAAAAAACTGTTCTAAGATTTTAAAAATATTTTTTAAAAATGAAACATTTTTGTTATGGCTAGAATTCTTGCAGAGCCGATTAAAAACTATTAATATCTACATTAAAAAAATTGAGGAACAAAAATTGTGTGCTATAGAAGTAATATCAATTATGGAACAGTTAATTGAAAAGTTAAAGAATGAAAGAGATGATTTTTTTTTGACAAGTGATTTGGAAGAAATGTTGGATAATAGAGAAATAACATAAAAAAGTTTACAGACATTTGTACTTCATTTTATAATTTGTGTATAAATTATTTAATGGATTGGACTGCTTTAAATCAGCACATACCTGAATTAAATTCTTTATCGTGGATTTTTATGTTGAAAACAAATGAAATAAGCTGGTCAAATTTAAAACTGTCAATCAATTTTGTAAAATCACAATTTAAAATTGTTTTAAATGAAGAAGAACTGTTTGAACAATTTAAATTTTTTGAAAAACTTTTTAAAGAAAAATCTGCTGAATGGCACAGTTTAACATTTGAAGAAAAATGGATATCTATATTTAAATCATTTAAAGAAACAAGCACCGATTATTCTACATTATTAAGATTAGTGGAATTTGCATTTGCATTGCCAGGTTCTAATGCTGCAGTAGAAAGAATATTCTCATTGATGAATAATTATTGGACAAAATCAAGAAATAGCTTAGGACTAGATATGGTTGAAGCAACTTTGGTCGTTAAATCTAATTTAGAAAATAAACCTTGTAATGAGTTCTATGGCGAAATATCAATAAACAAAAATTTGCTTATTCAAGTCCATAAGACTTCAAAATATTCGTGGAATAATCAAGCTTCTGAGAATGAAGCTTCAAGATCTCAACAAATATCAAAGGACAAGGGTGATGAATTTGAAGACTCTGATGGAGTCAATGATGATCTATGTATATAGTGTTAAAAATTTTATTTAATATTATAACTAAAAATTTAAATCAAATAAAAGAACTACTAACCATTATCTTGTTATTATCTAAATAATCTTATTTAATTATAATCATTGATATATTCAAAATAATGAGTGAACAGATAGCTAGGGAGGCTCATTTTTCTCAGATAAAGGTACTGTATAGAAATAATAATAAGTATAAAAAAAATATTTGGTACATACAAAGCTCAAATGTTTGGAGGGGGTCCCTAATATTAATAGTCCCGATTTTTGATCTCAAATAAATGGCAGCTCTATTCTATATTCAAATAGTATATATATATATATATATATATATATATATATATATATATATATATATATATATATACCAGTGATCGCTATTATATAGTTCTGTTTTAATAGACCATTGTAGATTTGTAGATTATTTTGTTAAAGTTATTTCTAAGTCATTGGTTGATAGTGATCCATTTGTCACATTGAAGTGAGTTGGGTTGTTATTTAATAATAATATATTGTGCATATCCAAATGTTTTTTTATTTATGTTCTTTAAAAATGTATATTTTTTTTTTAATGGTAATTAGAATACTACATATCAGATTTGCTCAAGGAAATGACTTGCCATTATACGGTATTGACATAAATCCTTTGAATCCATTTGAATTTATTATAAATGGTGAAGATGAAATTATAAGAATGTATGATCAAAGAAAATTATCATATGGACCAGTAAAAACGTTTTATCGTTCTATTTTAACTAGAAGAGTAATAAGCTGATATAATAAAAAATATATATACTGAACTCACCAGTAGTTAAATAATTTTCAGTTACCGGATGAACACAATGATCGTTTACTATTACTACCGCGAAATTATACATCTGCTGTTTATAATTATTGTGGAACAGAAATTTTAGCTTCCTATGGCGAACATCAAAGAAATGATGTTGTTGTGTATGATATTAATAATCCACATGAATCATTTTTACACCGTCATATTAGTGAAGAAAATCAGGATTCATCAAGTATGTAATTTTGTTCAGTTTTTTATATAATACTTAATAGTTTCTAAAATACCATTTAATTTCTGTTTAGTATCTGCTATCAATTTTTATGGACCCAGAAGTGATTATGTAGTATATGGGTTAGACAATGGTTTTATTATATTTATTGATAAGAAAACGAAAACAGTGGTTCATAGAATAGGTGAAATGGAACAAGGAAAAGTACAATAAAATATTATTTTCTTTAATTAATATTATCATTGATTATAGAATAGATCTGTTCTGTAATCAATGATATTATGTAGTGAATATCATAATATTTTGATTTTCAGGTTACAACAATAAAGGGACATCCACAAATACCAGTCCTTGCAACTTCTGCACGATCTTCTGGTGTTCAAATTTGGGAACCATCTAAAAATAGTCAGCCGCAAAATATTCAAAATTTACAAAACGTAAATTATCTTAATAGTTCTTATTGTTTTAAAGATAAATAAGAAAATTATATAAAAAAAAAAATTGAAATTGAATATTTTAAATTATTTATTTAAGTAATCACAATATGTTTCTATAATTACAGTTGACATCACGTCTTTTGGTTGATAACAAAGTTTACAGAGTTAATGTGTCCTTGAGATCTTTGGTAAGCTTTTTATTTTCTGTATGATAGATCTCACTTTTTAGTCTCACCTTGAAAGTATCATTATATTAGTTTAATAATTTTTGTAAATTTGAATGTTTGATTTCAGCTCCAAGACACCAATGAATCTTAAAACAATCTTCAAGTGTCTGATACTTTTGACTAGTTGTACATTATTTCAATCATTGTGTTAAAATGTTTATGTATTCAATTTATAATTTTT
>JASXSY010002738.1:0-26654 GCA_034509805.1 Sipha maydis
AATATAAAATGTCTAAAGTAAATATTGTGGATAAGTCAAATATATAAAACGTAAAATGTTTCATATAACGTCTATACTAATATTATAAGAACATAAAACTCATGATTAAAATAAAGTAATTTTATGTTATTTAATATTAATTTTATTACAAAAACATTTTTATTTGTAAGAAAAAAAAGTTGTAATATTGACGATGAAACTAAATATATAAAAAATAAAAGTTATAATTTAATTTTAGTAATCTAGTTCTAACATATTTAATTTTTCATATTTTTTCGAATTTCAAATGAGATAATGTATCACTTGCATGTCATTGAAGTTTATTATTGTATTATTAGTTACTATTACATTATTTGTTGTTATAAGTTAAAGTACACATGCATACGCATGCACGCGTGCGCGATCACACACACACACACATTCTTACATATAAATATATAATAGCACAAACATTGAATTGATATTAGATCCATTTAGGATATTAAAATATTTACATTTTAAATTTGAACTATAAAGTATCAACATATTTGTTCTTAACTAAAATAAAAACATACAAAGATAAACATTAATTTACTAAATGTCTCTATAAACTTAATTTTTCAACCAAATAAAAATACTAAAAAAACTTAAAAACTAAAAATGGAATCTAATATACGTTATTTATTTATATATATATATATATATATATATATATTTATAAATTCGTCTTATTACATTACTAACGAGTATGCAGTATTGATCTGAATAAATGTTATCGTATTTATATTTCAAATAATGTAACTAAATATAAAATAAATACTAAATTTATGGTATTGTATATGAAGAAATACTTATACATTAAGAAAGCCTATAAGCTTATAGAGATACGTATTGTAATTTTTGGGATAATCATACATATAAATTTTATAGATTATAAAATAGGTAGATAATATATTAAGATTACATTTATACCAAAAATAAAATGAATCAAATATAATCACATTTGTACGTAATAGTTATTTTAAATAACTCGTAATATATTTTTCGCAATTTATTAACATTATCTTTGCACTGAGCATTTAAACTTATAAAATTATGTGATATCGTTATACTCTATAAAATGTAAAACCTATTGAACACGACTAGGAAATACGAAAAATATTTATTAATAGTAGTATATTATTAAAATGTATATGCTGCATCAACTTTTTTAGTATAATTCTGGCGTATTAAAATGGTTTAGGACATATATTGTACTTAATTTACAAGTTATTATAAGATTATTTGTTTTAATTTATGATATTTATGTTAATCATCAGCATATATAAATATTTATGAAAGTTCTCCTGGTAAAAATCATATGTATCATAGTGGTATATTATAAATTATGATTACTATTTCAGGCATTCGTACACGTTTCCACTGCCTATTGCAATTGTAATCGACAAGATGTCGAAGAACATTTATACCCAATCCCTGCGGATCCAGAAAAAATTATTCAATGCGTCGACAGTCTAGATGAAAATCTACTGGAATCTATTACACCACAGTAAGTCAATCACCTAAATTTACCATATAAATAAAATAAATATGTAATTCAAGATGATTTATGTTGCACAAGAACTTAACAAATATATAAAATTAAACCAAAAATATACTTGGGGTTTTCTATTAAACGATCAATTCATTTCATTAGAATTTTAATTCTCAATCGATTTAAGTGCTGATCATGTAGTTTTTGACACATAGTAATGAGTACATTTTAAATACAAGCCATGTCTATTATACATCTTTTTATTATTCCTGCTACTGGATATCTGGATATTCAATTAAATTAATTTCCGGGTATTACTTATTAATATTATGATTTCTAGAATTAAGATCGAAAATTCTCATTGTTCAAACTATTATATTTAATGTATTATGCAAATAATTTAATCATATTTTAATAAAGTTTCTAATCTTATAATTACAAGTGTTACACATACCACATAGTACGAGTACACCGATTATGTCTATTCTCCACTAAGATAACGTAATTTGAAAAATTCCAGACGAATCGATGAATAATATATAGAATTTCATTGGTTTTTGTCCGTTTACAATGAAAATTGTATTGTTTCGGGTAATATTAGGTAAATTCATTCCCATTGCAAGTCAAGAGTTATTTTAATGGTCAACCATAATTACCTTGCAGTTTTTATTCCCATTATGACATTTTTAGAATAGAAGGAGTGTATATCCCAAGTTCAACTGTCCACCTCTAATATGTTATATATATATATATCTTAAATATTCAAGAGTATAATGTGAGCTAATGTGAAATTCAAAACAATATTGCAATTAAAAAGAACATTTTACCGATTGTTATTTTTAGCATTTTTATATTAAAAAATGAAGCATGAATTGTTTAAATACACAATACACTAATTATTATAGTTATTTTATATCTATACTGAACATCTAATTGGACATTTTGTTAAGGGTTGACAGCTTTACGCATTTTACCCGTATTATATGCCAACGGTTACTATATTGACATTTCTCTAAATTGGACCTTATTATTGTACCTATTTCAGATTATTAAGCTCTATAGTAAATTGAACATTTTTTTTTAAACTTTATGTCTTCGACTCAGTTTCAATAATTTACTAACCTTAAATAAAATATAATTATTTATAATCAAAGTAATCACATAACAGTTGTTTTATAAAAGACTAAAAAAGGTATAATAAAAACACATAATCGGCTTACATTCCAATAATACAGTTGAAAATTTATAAATCCTAAATAAATATATAACGATTTTTTTAATGTGTAAATAAAATATAATTATTATTTTAAAAATAATTTAAAAATTTTTATTTTTAGGATATTAGTTATAAGACAGTAACAATGTTTGATAATTAGTGACGTGGCGAACATAGGTTCAAAATGGGCAAATGTCTGTGTTAATTATTAAAAAAGTGACGGGTATCCTATAGCGCCAATATTTGTTACACAACATTTTTAAATGTTTTTGTACTAAAATTATTTTTAAGTTTTTAGTAAACTAGGTCATGTATCAGTTATCCAATTATTACTTACTTGTAGAAATTAAGACGTTCTATTAAAGGATGGGTGGCTACCAAAAATGTATGTTTGCCCTTTGCAAATAATTCCGCCACCACTATTGATAATGAATATTAATTTAATGAAATAGTCAATCGCTATTTTATTAGTCAATTGTTTGTGATAAAATCGACAATGGAGCCATTATTTTGTGTTAGGCAATTAGTAGAGAAGTACAGAGAAAAGAATAAAAAACTATGCATGGTGTTTATAGATTTAGAAAAGGCGTATGACAGGGTGCCAAGGGAAGTTTTAAGGTGGGCATTAATGAGAAAAAATGTCCCAAAAATGTATGTTAATTTGATCCAGGATATGTATGAAGGGTCGAGTACTAGTGTCAAGAGTCGGTGTGGAGTATCAGAAGGTTTCAGTATAGGAGTAGGTGTGCACCAGGGGTCAGCTCTAAGCCCCTACCTGTTCTCAGTGGTAATGGATGAGGTTTCAAAGGAGATTCAGGGTGAGATACCATGGTGTATGATGTTTGCGGATGATATAGTTCTGATAGGAGAAAACCTAGAAGTTGTCAATAATAGGTTAAATGAGTGGAGGTTATCCCTCGAAGAAAAGGGATTGAGAATTAGTAGAAATAAAACTGAGTATATTGAGTATGATTTTGGACAAAGAGACCAAGAAGTTGAAGGAATGAGGAGACAACTGACAATAGATGGTGATGTGATAGGTGAAGTTGAGAGCTTTAAATATTTAGGATCTTTTGTTCAAAAGGACGGGGGCTTTGACATTGATGTAAAACATAGGATTAAGTGCGGGTGGATGAAATGGAGAGAAGCATCGGGCGTGTTATGCGATAAGAGAATTCCAATGAGGCTGAAAGGTAAATTTTATAAAAGTGTAGTGAGACCAACTATGCTATATGGTTCAGAGTGTTGGGTGGTTAACAGGAGAATAGAACAAAGTATGAGTGTCGCGGAAATGAGAATGCTTAGATGGTTGAGTGGAGTGACAAGAGAAGATAGAATAAGGAATGAATACGTGAGAGGTAGTGTTGGTGTAGCGCCAATTGTGGACAAGATGAGAGAAAATAGGCTGAGATGGTTTGGGCATGTAATGAGGCGAGAGGAAACGAATGCAGTAAGAGTGGTTATGAAGATGGACGTTGAAGGGAAAAGAGGAAGAGGAAGACCAAAAAAGAGATGGTTGGAGACTTTGGAGAATGACATGAGGGCTGTCGGTGTGTGCAGAGGAGATGTGATTGACCGAGTAAAGTGGAGGTGTAGGACAAGGGTGGCCGACCCCAAATAGTTGGGAGGAAGGCGAAGTAGAAGAAGAAGAAGAAGAAGAAGAAGAAGAATTGTTTGTGATAAAATAAACAAAAAAATATACTTGTATGTAACCAAATAAATTGTATATAACTTTTATATCTTTCAATATATTTTATAAATAGTAATTATTTTTATTTCTATATTGTACGTATTAAAGTTGAACTTTCGGAAATATAAACAATATCAACTATTTTTTTTATCATTGAGCCTGCCATAAAATACATGGGCATTTTGGCAAATTTCTACTGCTATAGTATTTTCTAAATAAAAACATTTACATGGTTAAATCAATAGGAGAATACTTGCTGGGAGTGATGAATGTTATATAATTTAGAAATTCAGTGACAACGAACCGAACATATATACTACTATACGCTCAATTCAATTAGTCATTAGTCGATTGTATATCTATTTGATTTAATTTGTAGGATAATTGGGCTTTTAAATTAATTAATTACACTTGTGACTTTACAACTACCTACTAATAAAATATGCCTATTACTTATTATAAATCAAATATGTGATACTGATATATTTTGGTACATAATATTAGATTATCAGAACTAGACCATACAATACGAATAAACTAAGAATTTAAGAATTTCGGTTAAATTGTTCCTAAATAAAATAAAATATTAATACACAAGTATATTATATTGAATACGATTTTTGTTTGATCTCAACTTAATTTTTTGACAATGTGTCGTGAGGTATGAAATATTTTAATAATATGTCGTTATAATACAAACTTTGGAAAACTTAATTATATTGTATAATACAATCATGATGAAACTAAACTTTCACCCCGATTCAGTGGCCCAACAGTTGTCAACACCTCACATCTAAATATACAATTATGAAACCGTTAAAAAGCTTTATTTGATTAATAAATACGCGTGATTTATTAACTCAAAATTCTTAATTACACACCTAACACTTTATACTATCAAGTATTAGGATCAAGTAATTATGTTTGAATTACAACTAAAGTTTAAATTAATGATTTTTCTATCCATTTTTTTGTGACACTTAAAATTATATTATTAAAATACTCTTAGCACCGATCACTTTTATCAAGCGAAATAAAACTAATTCACTTTATTTTAATGTAAACATTTATCGGTATACTTCTTAATAATGATTTATTGGGATAAATTATTAATAGTTAGTAGATGGATAGACATTTGTTTTTTGAGAAACAACTAGAATAACATTATACTCATAAAGCTCTACTTCTTATAACTTTTACACAAAATAAGTAATAAATAATCTTACGAATTAATAGTAGATAAGTTTCAAATTAAATTGTAATTTTTTTAAAATAAAAGATAATTTCTAATGATATTATTAATTTTAATGTACAAAACACGCTTGTATAAATTATGCAAAAGTCAGTTATGAATAAAACTTATGAATGTCCAGTAATGTTATAATACAGTTAATGTGATTATTGTCATCGGTTATTAGTAAACATAAAATCATATTTTTTCCAAACAGACGCTTTTCGAGTCTTAGATAGATTTTTTGTGATTATGTAAAAACTAAACCGGTAACATATTTTTAATTTCAATTAAAATCAAGCTGTGGATTTTCATTAGTAATTTTTTTATGTATAACACATTAAAATATGATTTTAGATTTATTACATAAGCGTATGTTTGGATATATCAAGGCGTGTGTCAGTTGCACATGACTGCGTATGGGTTTGTTTCCCTTTAAAAAGCCAGGCAAAGCTCGTTTGAACCATTTGATAAAGCCCCATGGGACTGTTTTTGATGGGGTTAATAATTAGATTTTAGTGCATTCGTTGGCTCCTGGTCATATTAAATCAATTCATAAATCATAAATTAATTTAATGAATTGATTTGAATTTTAAAATAAAAATCTTTCAATAGTAAATTACATGACTATTCGATTACGTTTTTGTCACGGTTAATAACTTCGAAATATTAACATATTTTTTCAGCGCTCAACTATAAATTTCATAATAACTAATGATTATCAAAGAAATCAAAATTCTAGGGTATGTCATTATTTGATCTCTCATAAGGTATATTTTAATTGTTTAATGTACTATGTGTACTCTCAGGATTTTTTTGTCATTGGTATAATTCGTACACTTCTAAGCAATTTGTGAAGACAAATATTAGATGTGAGTCAAACTGTTCGAAGTTCGAAAAATCGAACCGAACATTAGATGTTCGATTGGTATTTGAAAGTCTAAACAAGTTTTAAAAGACCGAACCGAACCGAACTCGAATAAAATGTTCGAAAATCAAAATAGTTTGAACTCAAAAACAAATGTACGAACACCAACAAATTCTAATACAATAAACTTTTCGAACCAAAAATATTCCCGGTGTATAGTGTTAATTTTTATTTTATCTATTGTATACTCTTTAGTCTCAATTGATTATATACTATATATACTAATATATCAATTTAATAATTAATAAGTAAAATTAAAACCACGATAACGATACTGTATGGGCATCGACTATTTCTTGTGCTATTAAATTATTTATAGGCTTGGATAATTATTTTATTTTTGTACGATTTATAATTTATAAGTTATATTATAATCGAGTTCATAATAGGCTGAACAAAATTAAAACCAAATATTAATATCAATTAATGATTATTGATTATTGTTATTGTAATTTATAATCAATATTATAATTTATATTTTATAACATTGATCCTTAGTCCTACTCAATAGCTGTTACCCGACACAATACAGGTTATTACTTACACATTTGCTCTCTCTCTCTCTCTCTCTCTCTATAGTTTTAATCCATGAATTGGTTTGCAGCCATCTCTTCCCTCTTATCTTGAAAAGAAGATATGGTTGTTGCTTGGGATATTAATACGGTGGTTTCCCGTTGCCTTCCGTATCGCAGTGCAGCCATCAGTCGTACAGTTTCCCGTATCTGTTGGTTGCTGTCTGGCGTGTAGTTGATGAACCTACACCTAATATTGTAATAGCTGCTGCCCTACTATAAGCCACTTTTAGTCGCCTTTCGCTAGATGTGGTTGGATGTCGAGTCCTTTTAATTTGTGATTTCTTGTGTACGAGTAATGGTACTTGTATGATTCTTGCATAGGTCTCTTTCTCTCTCTATGTATTCAATCCGTAGATTGGTTTGCAGCCATCTTCCAGTCTTTTCTCTTATCTGCCTTCCTTTTCATTTCCACATATGAGTCACATCCTTGGTCCTTTATTATCTGTTGAATGAATTCAAATCTTGGTCTTCCCTTGCGGTTCTTTCCTTCTACTGTTCCTTCTATTATTTGTTTCAACAGCCCTTCGTGTCTCATGATATGGCCTATCCATTCGTTCCGTCTTATGATTATGTTATTCCATAGTAACTTTTCATCTAATATTATTTCCAATACTTCTACGTTGGTTACTCTGTCTTTCCAGCTTATCCTTAGCATCCTTCTATAGCACCACATTTCAAACGCCTCAAGTCTTCTTTTTTCTTTCATTGTTATTATCCAGGTTTCACACCCTTACAGGGCAATGCTCCATATGTACGTCTTTAATAGGTTTTTTCTTATTTTTAGACTAATACTTCTTGATGTGAACATAGTTTTCTTTTTGTTAAAGGCTATTTTTTCTTGACAGATACGTTTTATAATTTCACTTCTGTTTCTTCCATCCTTATTGATTGCGCTTCCCAGGTATGTAAATTCATCTACTTGTTCCATTGTTTGGTTTCGTATTTTTATCTATATTCTTGTATTATTTTTCTTTTCACATACCAGTACTTTTGTTTTATTCACATTTATTCTCATTTCCAACTCTTTTTCGAATGTTTTATCCATCGCTTTAATTAGTTGAGCCAGGTCTTCCTTGCTTTTAGCAATTAAAGCTATGTCATCGGCAAAACGTAGCATACTTATTTTTTGTCCATGAATTTTTATCCCTAAATTGACATTTTCCTTTATCATATCTATTGCTTCTTGAATATATACATTTAATATAATTGGGGATAATGTGCAACCCTGTCTAACTCCTCTGTTAATTTTTACTGCTTCTTCCTCATCTTGGATCCTTATAACTGCGAATTCATCTTTGTATAGGTTATACAGAAGTTTCCTATCTGCGTATTTTATTGCCAATCTTTTCATCATTTTAAACATGACCTTCTAGTTTACGTTATCAAATGCTTTTTCGATATCCACAAAAACTATAAATGTTTGTTTGTCTTTCCTAATCCTTTTTTGGATGATTATCCTTAATGCCAATATTGCTTTCCTCGATCCCATATTTCTTCTAAATCCGAATTGGTCTTCTGTCAGTGATTGTTCTATTTTACCTTCAATACGTTTGAATATAATCTTTGTTAGTATTTTAGAGGCATGGGGATAGCAAACTAATGGTACGATATTCTTCACATTTCTTTGCTGCCGTTTTCTTTGGGATGGGTATAATTAGGCTCTTTACGTAATCTTCAGGCAATTCACCGGTTTCATATATGACTTTGATAATTTGGAATAAATCCCTTTTAACTTTTTCTCCTGCCTCCTTCCAAAGCTCCGCTTGTAATCCATCGATTCCTGATGCTTTTTTTATTTTTCAGATTCCGCAAAGTTTTATCAAACTCTTCTCTCATAATTGGGAATATTTCGTCATCTTCGTTATATTCATTAGATTTGTCTTTTTCGGTTGATTCGTTGGTTTCATTTTCCTTAAGTGTTTCTTCCTTGTACAAGGTTTCTAAATATTCTTTCCATCTTTTCGCTATATCCTTTTATTCATATAGCATTCTTCCGTTGCTATCTTCTATTCCCCCTGTTCAGGGTTTATGCTGACCGAAATTTTTTCACCTTCTATATGCTTCATCACTACTTCCTGTCCTTAAAAGATTTCTATTTCGCTACACTATTCTTCCAAATATTTTTTTTTAGCTTCCCTCGATTTCCTAATGACTAGATTCCTTAGTACTCTATATTTTTCCTGTTCATCTGTTCTGTTCGAATTCTTGTATTTCCTTCTTTTCTCTATGATGTTGACTATTTCTGTTGTAATCCATTCCTTTTTCGCTACATTGCTGCTATTTCCTAGAGTTTTCGTTGCGACCTTTGTAATTATATCTTTTAAGTTCTGCAATCTTTCTTTAATATTTTGGGATTCTTTAATAATTACATCATTAGTGTCTTCACTGTATTTTTTGTTTATTTTTTTGTATTTAAGATTTTTGGTATTCCATTGCACTATTTTCTTCTTTTTATCTATTATGCTTTTAAATTTAAGTTCGCATTTCATCATTACTAGATTGTGATCGCTATCTATATCCGCTCTTGGGTAATATCTACTCTCCTTTACTTGATTTTTAAATCTATTCTTTACCATAATGAAATCTATTTGGTATCTATTTATGTCTCCTGGCATTTTCCACGTGTACCTTATTCTTCCATAGTGATTAAAATAAGTGTTTGTGATTATTAAGTTATGTTTTGCACAAAAGTCTTATAGGCGTTCTCCTCTTTAATTTCGCCTTCCCAACCCAAAGGCACCTGTTACATTATTTACTTTTTCTTTCCCTACAACGGCATTCCAATCACCCATTACAATTAGATTCTCTTCCCCTTTAACATTTTCGATTATTACACATTTGCTATTAATGACTATAGTGTAGTTTATTACATCGTAATATCTAATTACAACAACTGTATATACTATGTACTAAATAGAAAATGTATGTCATTAATCAATAATTATTATTTATTTAAGTAAGTTATTAATAAATAATAATTATATTTATACATTAATAATTTAAAATACTCTACAAATTAAAAAAAAATACATTTTATCAACAAGTCTTTAAAAAAAAAATCTTTGAAAACTAATTTATAAAATAATAAAAATCATAAATTGCAAATAACAAATAATAATAATTATATATTATTAATTAATTTTTTATTTTATAATTAATTGTTCAACTACTTACTATTTAGTTACACTGTGAAAGTTACATTTATGATTAGTATTTTAAATTTTAAATTAATGACAAAGAGTTATCAACAATATATAAGACCTTTTAAATATGCATAGTTGCAAATTCGTAGTATAGTTTAAAATCTGAAATCATTTTTTTACATATTATTATTTTTAAAATAATTAGTACTTAACAGTTTTTGCAATATAAAAAAGAGATGGGTGTAATAACTATGATTCTAAAATCTACACTAAAAACCGATGAATTTTTAATATTAAATGTTCGGTTAGTCAATATCACACTAATTGTTTAGTTCGAAGTACAATTAGAAAGTTGGGTTAAACACATTAAGGTTTGGTCCGACATACTATTTAAAAGTTCGGTTCGAGATCATATTTTTGAGTTTGAACAACCTCTAAAAAATATTTATTTTTTTCTATCAGTTTGGTAGAATTTTGGTGGGTATTTTAATCAAACCTTTATCTCTAATGGTCAGTAATTAATTAACGGTATAAAATCAACATAATTGACGGAAAGATGTTTTAATAGGTAACTTAAATAGATAATTTATATTGATTATCTATCTATTATTGATCATCAACAGTTATTAAAATGTTATAAAAATACTAATCAACGGTAGGTGAATTATTATTTTTATTTGTAAAATCATGTTTTGACTTTTTAGTACGTAGTTACGTCATTAAAATAACCAATGTTTTTTTCTAAATGGTGACAGTTACCTTAATTTACCTTTCAATGTATTCAAATAATTAAATAAAGAAAATAAAATAAATTTATTAATGCATTTAATGTAGAGTTTTATTTTTGGAATAGATAAAATTATGTTAATGATTTTATAGTACATTTATATTACAATTAAAGAATAGTAAAATATGTAAATAATATTATTTCTCAAATATCAAAATTATTATTAAAATGTAGAATAGTAGAATAATTATTATAATGCTAGTGTAAAACATCATCGATATACAGTATTGAAATTAAGTGAAATATTGATTTGTTATTTTAGACTTATAAAAGGATGGCCAAACACGTATACGTTTACAAAAGCATTAGCAGAAAAAATGTTGTTACAGCAAGGAGACGGTTTGCCCATAGTTATAGTCAGACCTTCAATAGGTAAGTTTTAACTTGTTATTCGACGTATGTATAATTGTGCTATGTACGATTATACTAGTATACTTACTTGCAAGAATATATTATTAATTAATTTATCACTTACTTTAAATCACGTGTTTCACTTAATTATTGATTTCTGTTTCTTCATTTTCTTTTTTTTATCTACTTATCGCTTGTTTTGTTTTTGTTTTTGTTTTTTATACGAACACAGTTACAGCATCGTGGAGAGAACCAATATTAGGCTGGGTAGACAATTTAAATGGACCAACGGGTCTGTTGGCTGGCGCAGGAAAAGGGGTTCTAAGGACACTGCTGTGTCACAAGGACTTGATCGCTGACCTGGTCCCAGTAGATATTTGTATCAACCTATTAATATCGGCTGCATGGTACACGGCCATCAATAGGTAACATTTTTTACTATAATATCAACCATTTTAGTTTTCTCAAATACGAAATTCAAAATACGTTTCATTTGAAGTAAAATAAACTGATGATATAGGCATGATTTTGAGTTAGGTAATGGATTTTTAGAACAGCGATTGTACTCGTAACAATCGTCCGTCATCTAAATCCTGAAGTGTACAGATTTCATAGTATTACCAATTTACTATAAATATAATGTCAATTTAGATAAGTATTAATGCGATCCTATTGCAACGTACGGTTTACAGTTGTATTATGTACATTTCTCTTTTAAGCCTCGAAGAAAAATACAATTTATTTCATGATGTATATTTAGTTTGTGTAATATGTAGATACTTACTTGCTGCACTAATAATAGAAAAGTTAAAATTTATTTATATGACTTCTGAGCATATTTTTTAAACAATAAACGCGCTACGACCATAATCGCAGCGAGTAAGGATATTTAATTTTTATAATGTTAGTTGTACTCGAATATAATGATTTTAATATGGTTACAAAGTCCTCTTCTACGTATTAGCATTGTCACTATTTGAGAATATGCGACGATTGTTAAATTATTAACTAGACAATATAAAATATCTTCGTGAATTAATATTTTACGTAAACTTTAATTTTAGATAAAAATTACTCGTTTTCTATATTAAATACCATCCGGACGAATTTCAAAAAAAATCTCCGTAGTATGAAATAGATATTATAATACATTATTATTTATATATTTTCCATTCGTTATATTTGATTTGAAAAGACTAGTTGGTAGTCCAATTAAGTCACTCTCGATAACTCAGTTTTTACAATTATACTTCAATTTAATTAATTTTTTGTCTTACTATATAATATTTTTTTCAAAATACGATACATTAATACAAGTATAGAAAATTAAATGAAAAGTTTTTTTGCTATACATTTTATCATTGTATAGATTTTATAGTTTTAAACACCACTCACGTGTATAAATACAGTTTTATTAAGTCATTGATACGTAAGTAAACATTAGATTTTTATTAACTCAAAATGACTCTGTGTCAATATAACGATTTTACAAATATCACTATATAAGTTAAGTGTTTTGTATTTTTTTTTGTAATAAAACATATCATATATAAAATTAATACTATTCCACAAATATCACGATAGAAATTAACTTCTTAATATCACGGAATGACTAAAATGTTTTGTATTCATCATCACTCTTCTTACTCTTCTTGCACACCAACAATTGGATAATGTTTATTAATGATCTCCATAAAATAAATTATTTATATCTATGATATTTGCTTATTTTTTTTTTTTTTTTTGTGTAAACGTATTGTTCCCTTAATCATTTGTGTATGCATTGTTAAATAAAATAGGTTTTATAGCTTGAAAAAGCGTCAGAACGAATAAAGGCAGACATTATTTTTTTTTTTTTTATAACATTTTTACATTATGATTTTTGCAACCAAAAATAAAAATATGTTTTATGTTATCACATAAACGATTATACTTATTTCTAAAATATTTAAAAATTTTAAAGTACATAGATATTTTAATTCAATTTTATTATTTCTTCTTCAAAGTGAGATTTTAATCATTTTTAATGTGAAATAGTGATGATTATGTTTGTATCATAGTTTATTTCCATGCATTCAAACAACTTAATTCATTAAGCTTCTTAGCTCGATTGCTTAATGCAATTATTTTGAGGATCGCCGCCGCGCTCCTGTTGTTCCGCTATAGTTCTGACGCCTTTAAAGAATCGTATACATTTTTTTTTTTGTGCATTATATCTGAACCGGACAATATATAATATAGCAATGTGTAAATAATACGAATATTTCTATTCACATTTATGTATATGAACTGTGTTTTGCTATCGCTAGGCCAACGGGTATAAACATCTACCATTGCACATCGGGCACGACGAACCCGATCTACTGGAAAGATATCGAACGGTTGGGCCACGAGTTCATATTGGAGAACCCATTCAGTGACATATTGTGGTATCCCGGTGGCAGCTTCAAAAGTAATCGACTCATCAACTATTTGTGCATGACTGCTTTTCAAATGGTACCCGCCTATTTCATCGACACGCTTGTCAAAATTTCCGGCAGACAACCCAGGTAAGAATTAACAATCGTAACATTGCGGTGACTGACGGAGGGGACTACGTTTATTTATTTAAGTCGATATCCATTTATTGCCTTCGGTGGTATACACATCAGTTTTTTATTGAAAAAAAAAAAAGAAAAGTTATCAGGTTAAATAATATATGTAACGTTAGATTATAAACAACGAAAGTTTGTATATCTTATAAAAATGTAATGATTAATAACTTAATATGAACGCCGAACGGTTAAAGGACGAATTCGTGTACAAGAGTGTGTTGATCATTAATACATGTCAAAAACATGTATTTCTGAACCACCAAGAACAATTCTCCAAAACAGATTTTTATACTTTTTTTAGTTATTAGTTATTAGTAAATGATAAACACGTGAAATTTGAATATCAAAAGACTTTATTCAAAGTATTTTATAAGGAGAGAGAGAATTAAACATTTATTCATTAATTTAAACGTTTAATTAAACAAAAGACCGTAAATTCAAAATTCAACTACAATTCAAAGAAACATCTTATATTTAAATTAATATTATACGTTGTACAGAAAATTTCTAAATATTTTTATTAAAAATGTTATAATATTTCATTATTCTGGTGTTAGATGAATTTATTTTTATGCAAAAATATACTTCTGGATGAATTATTATAATATTTGAAAAGTTTATTTATCAAATAACATAATTTCAAAAGTGTCGATTGGTTTTTGTTCATATTTTTAAATCTATTCATCAGATTTTATAATCCAAAAGAATTATAAAAACCTTATATACATAATTAGATCTTAGTAATGAACTGGTGACATTATTTCCCTCCCCCCCCCCTGTTTTGCATAATCTTTTAAACATAGTCACTCAACATTTTTTAATTTAATTTAGCGGGTATGATGAGGAGAATAGAAATTATGTAGGTAAACGTATTTATAATAATAAATATCCACAAAATCATATAAAAATCTCATTTACAACATTATTAGCAACGATTGTTCCCTAAACATTTTAAGATGAATAATTAAGTAGTTTTTTAAGGTCACAGGCTTCAGTTTGATTATTGATAATAGCTTTAATTTAATAAACAAAACCAAAATTAAAAATATCCTACATTTTTAAAATAAATAATGATGTACTAATCCAATGTTGTAATAAGCAAGCCTTTATAGCAACTAATTCATAATATTTAATATAATTCGAGTAAGATTAGTAATGTATTAATTACATTGAACTGTCAATTAATTATATTAAAATTTCCTTTTACTGTTTATTTAACATTAACTTATAATTCTTCTAGTAATTTTAAAATAATACTAATTGGAAAGGAAATGTAAGACAGCGGAAAAATATACAACAGTGATTAGTGCAGTACTTGTCTCCTTGGCTTACCTCAACGAAAAAAAATCAAGTGTTAATCTTTTATATTAAAACGTAAAAAATATGGTGTTTGAATAAAAAAAATAATCCATATAATTTGGTGTTGTGTACATGAGTCGTTTTTAAGATTTGAATAAAAAGGAATAAGTTATTCATGAGTAAATGTTTTAAAAATTGGTTGAATGTAGTAACGAATAGAATATGACATAAACATTTGTACTAAAAAAATATTTACTATATTGTTATGAACCCCTGATTATAATTATCAGGGCCGACGAGAACTTTTGAGATCCCCGGGGCTGATCTGTTCCAGGCTCCCTTACATTTGTTAACATACAACATACTACTAACACATGTACATACTTTAGTACAATAAAAATATTAAAATTTGCATCTTATGCTGCGGTGAATGAGGTTATTAAATAATTTTGTATAAAAGGTTGAGATGACGAGCCCTTTAAAAGATACGGACCCCGGGGCTCTAGCCTGCGCAGTCCTACCCTCTCGTTGGTCCTAATAATAATTTAAAAAGAAACATCATTGGTTAAATGTAATATGCTGACAGCTCTTTTGATTGAATGGTGGGACCGCTCGTTGGGCACGAGTGCCAACGAGTCAGTCCTCCGATACCTACTTACAAGATATTACAGAACCTTGTAACTTGTAACATTTAAATAACTATTGTCAATTGATTTAAATTATTCAACATTTTTACAACTAAGTTTGAACTTAACAATATAACAAAGATCATCTAGTGTTAAAAAAAAAATTGAGGTAAACACTTAAATATTGAGTAGAACTAAACTAAAATAATAGATTTTCAATGTAAGATGAATAAATTGCTTGAATAAAAATAAAACCGAAATAATAATAAAATTCTATATTTATCTCATGTAAAAATATATGAAAGTTATTTAACATGTATAAAATGTTTCTTCAAAGCTAATCTAATTTTTATAATTTCTTAGAAAATTCTTAAAATGGCCTGTTGACTGTATCATATATGAAAAACTGTCCACTCATAAGAACTTAAAACTTTTGAAGTACTATTTTTACTCAAAAATTGGATAGCATAGTAAAATTAAAATAAAATATATACTTTTAAATGTAAATCAGTTACTGATTCCCATTTCGGAATATTGATAACCTTGGTTCTTTCGCATATTATCTTGAATTTATTTTAATAAAATATCTATTATATCTGACATTATAATTGCGCTTCTTCGTTGTACTTTTATAATTTATACAACGCGTGACAACAAAATCGCGTTACAAAATATTGTTTAACCCTTTGTATTTCTTCTTTTTAATAACATATAATTAAAGATCGCTACACCCGCAATAGCTACGTTTCCATATAAAAATGTACTGTACTTTGCGCAAGGGTCAACGTAAACCACACCCCGTATCGTTTCGTTAAAAATCTCATAGAAATGTTTAACATCGATATTAGGCCTAGTTCTCAAGACAAGTGCATTTACAGTGAATGTTGATCTTGTTTTACTCCACGCACAGAGGATGCTTTAGATAATACACGCGTTTTCGTCTAATTGTTCATGACAAATGCGCGGACTAATATTCTCGATATATAAAGCCGCGCCTTGCGTACAATAGTACGAAATACCGACGCCCAGATAGAGGTTAAACGTGTTAATTACGAGTATAACCTCACGGCTTAGGGCGGACCGGGATTTCGAGACGAACGGTCTTTGCCGTATCACCAAAGTAGTTCATAGAATGGGAAAGCAATAATAGAGAAACTCTTGATGCTATTCTCGTATTATCAAACAGAACCATACAGTTGAAAATCAGAACAAAAATTGAAATGAATAATTTATCTTAATGAAGTAAAATGTTGTGAATATAATATTTTATTTACATAAAATCAGTTAGATCATGATTTATAGTTTCATGTAATTAAAGAGGAAATAAATAAAAGGCAAATTGTTTTTACGACTGCGGAACATTACCATTGTAGATGTTAACATAGGGTAGAACAGCTCAGCATTGTCGAGGAAAAAAAAATTATAAAAACCATATAAAAAATAAAAAATAAATAACATTAAATTTCGGTTTTGCGATAGCGGAATAATGCACTATACTCGTACGTACTTTTATGGACTTTTACTTTCCGAATTTGTTATCGAATACATTACTCTCATTCTCTATAATACGCCATTAAGATTATTTTATAATTAATATCCACTTGGTTGGACGTAAGTAGGTAATCAAATATTGTTACGTACTAGGTACACACTCATAAATTCGCACAGTCACGAGCATACCAAGTTGTTCGAGTTTATCACAGAGCGGAAATTTTCGTTATTACGACCGAATTTCGTGGGCGAAAATAATTTCACATAATATTATAATTATTTAGTGTGTGCTGAAATTCTAGGAAATTTTTATATATTGAACACGGTTTGTAATAACCTGAATGAAAAATATTAATTAATGTTGTGTACGCATAATAAATGATAAATTCAGTTTATTATTCGGTCATCGATTACGTGAGTAAATAATAACTATGGAATAAATTGAACAATGTTTTTCGATAAAATAATATTAATTACAACGAAACAAATTGTACGAGTTTGGAATGAAATAGGTAATTTACTCATTTGAAGTACAAACCGCCACGCAGTGGGATGAAATCAATTCTAGCACGTCAGAACTATTATTTTACCTAACGAGTAAATTTTTATTTATGAGAAAAAAAATGTTTAAGGTAAATCGACTTTAAAAACTTCAATTACTATAATTTAGACTATATATTAATATCTAGATGAATTGCAGTTTATTCAATTTACTATCCGAAATAGAACTTCACGCTTCCTCTGCCGAACAAAGCACAATGCTTTTTCTTTTATCAAAAGACTTTTTAATTTTAATTGCTCTTTGTAGAGTGAATATGATATATTTCTAACACACCTGCAAGCGCTCGTTTACCAATTTTTTTAAAATTTAAAATTTTTCATCATGTTTCATTTCTGGCGTAATGCATACATTTCCTAATGCTGTAGATTTACGTTGTTTACTTTGAGTGGAACATACCGCAAAACATTTCTTTGACCTTCCTACATAATTGTAGTCTCTTCATAAGTATCTAACCACGTATATTTTTCATATGTCGTTTTTAAAATACCGAAGATAAAGTATATTCTCTATTTCTTAACGTACTACCTTTAATTTTAGGAATGCTTTTTTTCTTAAATTTTTAAATAATTCCATGTATGAATATCGACTATTCAGAACTTGGGGAACTATAATCTATCACAGAAAACAATTAATTTAAATTAGATCGGACGGGGTCGGATCACAAAAAATATAAAAATGAAATCTCAACATCCTATACAATAATATTGATTTCATATTTTGAAGTTAATTTATGACAAAAAAAGGACATCGGCTTCAATTTTTTATTTCCAATTGTTCAATGATATGTGTATTAGTTTAGTTTATAACTTTACCTAATATATTATTATCGTTCATGTTGATTAAATAATGAATTATGATAAACAAAATAACTTACTAATATAGTATAAACTTTAAAATCAACAGCTTTTACTAACACGGTGAATATCAAAACGATAACTAAGCATATCTTAGTATTCTTATTACTACTTGACATCGAATGCGCGTCATGTACGATGAAACTTTAATTGCAATTATTAAATTACATTATTACGATGAAATAAACATTTTGAAATCATAATAATGTTTATTTATTATCAATAGTATGTAAAGAATATAAAATCATTATTATATATCGTATTATGTACAATTTTTTATTTTTGAATTTTGGCGCACTAGAATTGATTTCATTCCACTGTGCGTCAGTGCCGCTTCAATGTATTTTGAAGCCCAATCAACACACTAGTTCATCGTACATAACCCAATATAAACTGCATACGTGAGTAGTACTATGGTACGCAGTTAGATTTTATGATGGACCGTTGCCTTTTTTTTCCGACGGATCCTATAAAACCTTAATAATATTTGCGGCATTCGAGTAAATCAGTTGTAAAATGTGGTCCAGCTTCGATTTCGATGACGTCGACCGATTACATTTCTCTTCCAGTTAGGTTGACGGGTTCTGTCCACTTACAAGTGGGGTGCTTAATTGTTCTCCGATCAATTAATCTCTCTGGTTACGACTACCCCTGTTAGTCGATTTTAGCGTTTTTCGCATGTCTCGTAATATCTACGATAACCTTATTCGACATGTGCGGCGACATCATTGATTTTTTTATTCCGACCAATACGGTAATCTCCGTCCACTCTCAAATGTGTAAGGATTATCGTACGTTTATGTACCTGTACAGCGTAACAAATGAAAAATCCATCCTGGGGTAAGGAGGGTGAGTTACGTGCACGTAAATTTGTTTTCGCGACATCGATGCCGCCGGTGTGCGCTTTTTTTTTTTTTTTTTGGTACGCGTGGATGATTATCGACGACCGTTATAATAAACACGTTTTCTTATGTGAATTGCAGATTAGTTCGAATTCACAAACGTCTGCAGAAGGCGGTGTCGTGTCTAGAGTTCTTCACCACACACGAATGGAACTTCAAGAACACGAACGTGCAAAAACTGTTCTCCGAGCTCGACCCTAATGACCAAAAGACGTTTTATTTTGACGTGTCGCAGCTGGAGTGGCGTAGCTACATCGAATCGTACATTTGGGGCACCAGGCGGTTCGTGCTCAAAGACGACCCGAGCACTGTGCCCAGCGCCAAGAAACGATTGAAAAAGTAATGACAAACCATAATGTGTTGTGTTCTTTTTATCTTCTTCTGTTTTTTATCGCCATGCCCTTAACATAGCATTGTCTTAACATTTCTTAATACATAAACCATTAAATTCGAGTACGAATGAAATAAAGCATATTTTGTAGAATTCCAATCGCATAAACGAGAATGCATTTTTTATTATTATTCATAGTTTCGCAAAACATTCAAAAATGTTCAAACGAATAGTTAATATTTAGAAATGTCTATCTAATATAATATGAAGATTTTGCTTTATCAAATATTTGTAAAAGATTTTATTCAAATTCTCGAGTAAAAATAATATTTTTAACATACGCACATAATTTTTATCGATTAGCCAAAACAGATAAGACATGTTTTTAAGAGACGTTAATCATGAATTATACTATACATAAAATAGAATACTGTACCCGTTGAAAAACCATTCCTGCAATCAATTATTTTAAGCGACTGCCCACCGCATATTTTTTTATTTTATTTTTTCTAAAATTATAACATAAAATAGACTATTGACTACCCTGAACTTCTTGAGCGCTTATCAGTTCATCAGAATTTCATTTATTAAAAATACATGTTATACTTTCCCGTATTTAAAGCACTGAATTAAATATCCGCAATTAATTCAACTCGAAGATTAGATTTATTTAACGCTATTTGATTTGCTAAAAACTTTATTTTGTTAATATTATTTACAACTGGTACTTTATTTTGTGTGATTATTTATTATATAACTGTTCACTTTACACATTTAATATTAATTGATTCTAATTCTTACACGAACTCTACTGTCAATTAATTCTCGCGTGATTGGAAATTCGTAAATACAATTATTATTAAAGTCTAGATGAAAGGAATAGTCGCACAAAATATCGTCGATGAATTAAAAATTGACGCCTACCTAATTACATTTTAAGCACGTGGTTTTGTTTTATTTTATTATTTCAGAATGTATTACTTGCACCGATCCAGTCAAATGATCTTTGTCGCGCTGGCAGTTAGATACATACTATTAGGCAACAAATCGATCCGACGGTTTTGGTACTCGGCCTTGTGTTTCCTAATCAAATTCATCGTAAACACTGCTTCATCTTTACGTATATTATAAACCGTAAATGCAAGCTACTTAACATACACTTATTACATATGTATAATGCTACGGCCATCGCGACAGCCGTATAATTGTATACACCATACATTAATAATAATATTTTAACGATGTAGATACATTTTAGACCATCGCGTTGCTCGACGAACTTAATACAATCAATTTTATAGGTAATTATTATATTGTACATCGACCGGCTATTATTAGTCTTTCTACCTGTGCCATTCGTTGGCGTTTTCCATTCCCGTTACAGTTCTCCCTTGCGTAAACTTTTGTTTTATTACGTTCTGAAAATAGTTAGGTACTTGTGTTTACGATGTATACGTCCACGAGTAGGTAAAACACTCTGCTATTTGCCAGATATCTATCCTGTAAATCGTTTCGAATTATTTTTTTCGTTTAAACAATACTTGCCGCCGCCAGTTGAAGACTATTTTATATGCAAAAATTATTTTTACTTATATTGCACACTAAGGTGTGATGATAAATATTGTTAACTCAATCGTATTGATGTGCGTCTACATAGTACACACATAGATTTCGTTTAGAAATAAAATCAAACATCATATAATTGATTATCGTTGCGGTCAACAACATAAAAATTATTCGAACGATTCATTTGGTATGACCAAAAAGCTAAAAGTTAAAACTATATATAATTTATATTATTATTATTTATCCATTAATTTTATATTATTTATTAGATAAACTAGTTATATTATAATACGTGGTATGTAATAAAATTTTGTATTCGTGCTTGAAATCGCATTGCGATATTAATTTTTAATCAATTGTTTGTATACTTTGTTAACTATGTATTTGATTCCATTGTTAGACAATAATTTTAATTTTATACGAAGACCATATTATGTTATATAGTTATTGTATTGTTTAGAGTTATAAAATATTGATGACAATGTATAAGCGAGTCACATTACTTAAATGGACGACATCAACAAATATTTTAATTTTTCCATAACACTTGTACTTAACACGCACATAAGCACTTGAAAGTGTAATAATAAAACCATTGAGATACATCCATGAAGACAAATCACACATAAAAAAAAAAACACACACACATACATTAGATACATAAATATTTTTTAACATTTTTTTACGTGCTAATATTCAGGGACGAATAAAATGAAATAAAATTAAAGCAAAAATAGGAATTGCTGTATTATACTGCCATTTTAAGTAAAATTAAATGTTAGTTATAAAATTGATCCATAAATAATAAAGTTTTGTAAAATAATTGGTACCTATAATCTTATATAATAGGAAGGTAACTAACATTTAAAATACTAAAATACAACTGATAGATATTACTATCAAACAAATATAAGCCATTAACTTTCTGATTGACAACTTGATAAAGTTACACATTCATATAAGGCCACGATCAAAAATGAATCCATAAAATTTGTACATTATTAGGTAAAAAATTAAAAAAATTTAAAATGTCATCATGCCGTCTGTTATTGAGACTTGAATTAATATCTTTCATTTCTTCTACAAGAAATATTATCGTTTTGTTCTTTAAACTAAAATTCTCTATGTACTTACATACACACACACACACACTCATTCATTCACACATATAATACATACAATGGGTACTTCTGTTTATTTGGCTATAATTTTTATTATGGTTTTATAGTAACATTCAATTATTAAAAATAGATAATATAATAAGTATTAGCATGAGTGATAAAATTTCGAAAGTACACTATATGACAATTCGTAGCGTTAATATTTTACGCAGATATCTTTTTAATGCGATACAATCATTACTTATACTTAATATAATATATATATATATATATAATTGTTAAATGTTATTATATCCTTTTTTGTTTTGCACGCGATTATTTTAGATTTAAGTACGTATATATCGTTATACTTTTTCCAATGCATTAATATTATATAATATTTATAATGATACATGTTATGACAAATACCTATATACTAATGTAAATACAATGGCGTATAAACAATTGGAATGTTTGAGTTTAAAAAAACAGTACGGACCAACTATATAGTTTAAATTTTAAGTTTCATTGAAACTTGCATTTTTCTTAGAAAATGGATCTGTAAAAACTTTTATTTTACGGCTGAAAATGTATTTAATTGAACATTCAATTTTGTAGGCAATAATGACGTTCAGCAATTTAGGTTTTTAATAGCTTCCTCTGGGGGGGGGGGGGGGAATTAACTGAAAATTTGTCACTGTAATACAACGAAAATTGTATATAAATTTTAAGATCTTATCATTTATAAAATGTTTTTTAGAGAAAAAACCATTGATTATTATAAGTGCTTTGTATATAAAATAACTAATACAACATACAACTAATCCTCCAATTATTCCTAATATAATTTTAAACCATACTTGTTGAAAACTATATACATTTCAAAACATATTTGTTAAATGACAAACAATCTTTTTTAAGACTCATAATTCGTTGTGTGAAATTTTCATACAGTTTTTCAGATTTGTATACCTTCTGAAAATATGTCATTGTGCTCAATAATTACAATATTTAATTAATATTTGTCCAAATCATTTGCACCCATTTTACATAGTTTAATAAATATAATAATTAATCGTTGGAATTTGCACCCTATCTCCTCTATATACCTACTGTAATTGTATTATACGAATAGCAAAATTATTATTTACTATTTAAGATTCACTATATACTGTATTGTATTGACGTCCAGATCCACCAGCGTTGTTGGTTGTTATTTTGATAATAATAAGTAATTATTAGAAATATTAGTAAAATTAAATGATCTAAATCAATGTTTTATATTGGTGTTATTTTGTTGAAAATTTAGACCGTTGTAAAATTATTGAAAATGGTTCGAATATTAACAGAAAAACAACATCATGAATGAAGACATATGCCTGGCTTGGTTATTAAAAAAAACCGTGTTCTAAACTTAGCCTACTTCTATTTCAACACCAGAGCTCGACTTAGGAATTTTGGACCCGGGTCTAATATTTTGATGGGACCCCAAAATTAATTATTAACTTAAATTATAAATTCTGTCTTTTTTGCTATATTGATTTTTTATATTAAATTTATTTTATAAGATTATAAATAAATTATATCATAAGTCTATTAATAATTATTTAATGTTGATAAATATAAATAATACGTTAAAATTAAAAATATAAATATAAGTAAAGAAGTGTAGATACAGTTTTTATTTTAAACAAATGTTTACTGATATACATAATGTACATTGTACACAAAGTCAAAGTGATAATGCATTTTTCAACATTATAAATAATATAAATAAAATATAAAAATTATCATAAATTTGAATTTCTCTATATTTTAGTTTACTAAACTCCTGAATCAGATCTGAAAAATCAAGTATGTTAGTTATTTACCTTTCAGCAGATGGACGAACGAGTGAGTTCAATTTTTCTTGATGAAGGAACGTTCTTCTGGCGTTTTCAATTAGTTCTAATTTTGAATTTGTTCTTTCTGCTTCACAATTCGAAACTGACTATGTTAAATAAAGTCATAGAGAAATGTACACATTTGGAAAGACTACTTTTAAATTATTTTCATGTACATATAAGTAAATATTTTGAGGATACATTATTGATAAATTTAACTGCATTACATAACTTGAAAAGTGCAAAATCTCTTGTCTTACATTAATTGTATCAATATCATCTTTAAATGTGCTAATGAATATGTGGAGAGAAGTCTCTAATTGTTACCTAGCCAATTTCATAACAAACCCAAAAATACTACAAACATTATCATATTCGTTTAATCTTTTATCAAGTTCAGTAACTAAACGATCAATAATAAAGTATCAACCTCCAACTTTCTTATTTCGAAAAAGTTTGAATTTCCTTCTATTGTACCACTCGACAATTTATTTTTCCAACAATTTTTTCTCCGCAGGGCAAAATATTTGTTGATATTTCCCTTGCTTTGTTTTCTTAAAAAAAATATATAAACTTCTCTCTTAATGGACTAACATAAGTTTTTAATTCTTTTAATAAATGTACATATGTAAACAAATCTATTCCTGATTTTTTAAGGTATTTACTAACACTGTTAAACTGCGGTAAAACTACACTCCACATAACCGCCATAAAAGCAGTTTTAAATTTTATCATTTTATTTTTCATTCATTTAGCCCTATGACGAGTTTCTTGTTTTTCGTTACAATTTTCAAAAATATTCGTTTATGTATTAAATTTAGAGAATGAGCAAAACAAGGTGCAAATAAAGCAATACTGCACTTTTTTATTTGAGCCTGTAAACCCTCATATATATATATATATATATATATATATATATATATATATATATATATCAGTCATATTATTAGCATTGTTATTTGATTGACCTCTACAATGTTGCAAATTAACATTATTATTTTCCTATAAATGTATTACTTCTTCGGCTATCGAAATGCCAGTATAACGTATATATGTTAAGAATCGCTCAACAACTAACCCTTTATAACAGTATCTAACAACAACAGTAAATTGATCTTTATGTGCTCTATCTGGAGTAGAAACTAAAATTAGACTGAAACATAATTTAGTTTCTTGTAACTGCTTAGTTATTTCTAATAAAACTTCATTTCCATCAGAACAATTATTTCGTTCCAAATTCGCATCGAAAGATACATTTAGTGATTTGTTTTGTAAATAGTAAATGTCTAATGAAACTACGAAAGCAATAATATTATAAAATTCCACAGTGTAACTTAAATAATTAAATATCAATATAGGCCAGGGGCCCCAAATAGTATCGGGGCCCAGGGCTGCAGCTCTTTTAGCACCCCCCCCCCCCCAGAGTTGGGCTCTGTTTTATACTCACTTAGCCACTATTAAAAAAAATCAAGTCGACTTACATGACTATCTACAAAAAATTGAGCCGCTCATCGATTGTATAATGACCATTTCTTTAATAGAGGACAACATGTTGCAAAATTCGTCATTTTTAAAATTAAACATTGTGATTGAACGACAGGGATCGATAGTTTTCCTGATTTTTCAGTCACACCTATGCGTTGACCCAAATAGGGATATAAGAACCCCCCCCCAAAAAGTATAAAGTCAATTATAAGGGTTTATGAAAAAATCATTATTTTTCTAAAAAAAATTCTAAGAGGGTCTTGATCCCCCCCAAAAAAAAATTACGTTGTTTGCGCTTATGTACCAACGAAAATTGTTGTTGAATTACTAATTTAAATTAATTTCAATGTCAAAATAGCGTATTTGTTATTTTGGCATCAAATACAAACAATGAATGAACATTAACAGAATTCTAGGGCCGGCGTAAGACTAAATAATGCTTTAGGCCAAAATACCAAATAGCAATTTTTTCTTACAACAACCTTCAAGCTCCAATATACTAGAAAATATTTTTTCGTGGACAGAAA
>JASXSY010002739.1:0-21718 GCA_034509805.1 Sipha maydis
TCTAATTTTTTCAAAAAGCAAAAAAAAAAACATATGAATGTGGGAACAATGATATTCAAGGTAAAAATCATTTAAAGATGCGTTAATTTATATAAAATTGTATATATAAATAGTTAAATACAAATGGATTTTACGGTTATCTAATATTAGTTAAAAATAAGAGTTTCAATAACAAGAGTTTACAAGAAATTATGCTTTTAAAATTTTGAGTGGACAGCTGTTACTTTGTAATTTTTTAACGAAGCATCGATGATGCGAGAGTATTTACAAATAATTATAAATAAGTAACAATTATTAAAAAACTATTGACAATGATTGTGTAAACTATTGATAATAATTTATATATATAAGTCGTACTTAAAGAGAGATTCATTTGCAAATCACATTTTTCCCGAAAACTATAGTAGCAAATATTGATGCACTGGTAGTCGGAACACGAACGAAATTCGACATCAGCATTATAACGATATCGGAAACATCATCTGAAAAAGAAAAATATCTCTTATTAAGATTATAAGAAATTTTTCAATATCAAATACTCAAATAGAACCATGTGTAGTGCTCAATTTGAATGTATTTCTATAACATTCGAATGATCAATATATATAAATTTACGTTTATCATATCCTAAATCTGCAATTTCTTAAAATGCAAAAAGTAAAATTAAAACTTAAATTTTATGTTTAATTAAATGTAAACATAAATCCTAACGATGTAAAATTATTATAGTTTCCAAATATGTAAATGTACAACTAAATTTATGAAAATATTAAAAATTATCTGATCTCGATTACATAGTGTATTGAACTTTTGTCCTAAATATATGTTTATTCAATATTTGAACACTCTAATTTTTTCAAAAAGCAAAAAAAAAACATATGAATGTGGGAACAATGATATTCAAGGTAAAAATCATTTAAAGATGCGTTAATTTATATAAAATTGTATATATAAATAGTTAAATACAAATGGATTTTACGGTTATCTAATATTAGTTAAAAAATAAGAGTTTCAATAACAAGAGTTTACAAGAAATTATGCTTTTAAAATTTTGAGTGGACAGCTGTTACTTTGTAATTTTTTAACGAAGCATCGATGATGCGAGAGTATTTACAAATAATTATAAATAAGTAACAATTATTAAAAAACTATTGACAATGATTGTGTAAACTATTGATAATAATTTATATATATAAGTCGTACTTAAAGAGAGATTCATTTGCAAATCACATTTTTCCCGAAAACTATAGTAGCAAATATTGATGCACTGGTAGTCGGCACACGAACGAAATTCGACATCAGCATTATAACGATATCGGAAACATCATCTGAAATAGAAAAATATCTCTTATTAAGATTATAAGAAATTTTTCAATATCAAATACTCAAATAGAACCATGTGTAGTGCTCAATTTGAATGTATTTCTATAACATTCGAATGATCAATATATATAAATTTACGTTTATCATATCCTAAATCTGCAATTTCTTAAAATGCAAAAAGTCAAATTAAACTTAAATTTTATGTTTAATTAAATGTAAACATAAATCCTAACGATGTAAAATTATTATAGTTTCCAAATATGTAAATGTACAACTAAATTTATGAAAATATTAAAAATTATTTGATCTCGATACATAGTGTATTGAACTTTTGTCCTAAATATATGTTTATTCAATATTTGAAACACTCTAATTTTTTCAAAAAGCAAAAAAAAAAACATATGAATGTGGGAACAATGATATTCAAGGTAAAAATCATTTAAAGATGCGTTAATTTATATAAAATTGTATATATAAATAGTTAAATACAAATGGATTTTACGGTTATCTAATATTAGTTAAAAAATAAGAGTTTCAATAACAAGAGTTTACAAGAAATTATGCTTTTAAAATTTTGAGTGGACAGCTGTTACTTTGTAATTTTTTAACGAAGCATCGATGATGCGAGAGTATTTACAAATAATTATAAATAAGTAACAATTATTAAAAAACTATTGACAATGATTGTGTAAACTATTGATAATAATTTATATATATAAGTCGTACTTAAAGAGAGATTCATTTGCAAATCACATTTTTCCCGAAAACTATAGTAGCAAATATTGATGCACTGGTAGTCGGAACACGAACGAAATTCGACATCAGCATTATAACGATATCGGAAACATCATCTGAAAAAGAAAAATATCTCTTATTAAGATTATAAGAAATTTTTCAATATCAAATACTCAAATAGAACCATGTGTAGTGCTCAATTTGAATGTATTTCTATAACATTCGAATGATCAATATATATAAATTTACGTTTATCATATCCTAAATCTGCAATTTCTTAAAATGCAAAAAGTCAAATTAAAACTTAAATTTTATGTTTAATTAAATGTAAACATAATCCTAACGATGTAAAATTATTATAGTTTCCAAATATGTAAATGTACAACTAAATTTATGAAAATATTAAAAATTATCTGATCTCGATACATAGTGTATTGAACTTTTGTCCTAAATATATGTTTATTCAATATTTGAACACTCTAATTTTTTCAAAAAGCAAAAAAAAAACATATGAATGTGGGAACAATGATATTCAAGGTAAAAATCATTTAAAGATGCGTTAATTTATATAAAATTGTATATATAAATAGTTAAATACAAATGGATTTTACGGTTATCTAATATTAGTTAAAAAATAAGAGTTTCAATAACAAGAGTTTACAAGAAATTATGCTTTTAAAATTTTGAGTGGACAGCTGTTACTTTGTAATTTTTTAACGAAGCATCGATGATGCGAGAGTATTTACAAATAATTATAAATAAGTAACAATTATTAAAAAACTATTGACAATGATTGTGTAAACTATTGATAATAATTTATATATATAAGTCGTACTTAAAGAGAGATTCATTTGCAAATCACATTTTTCCCGAAAACTATAGTAGCAAATATTGATGCACTGGTAGTCGGCACACGAACGAAATTCGACATCAGCATTATAACGATATCGGAAACATCATCTGAAATAGAAAAATATCTCTTATTAAGATTATAAGAAATTTTTCAATATCAAATACTCAAATAGAACCATGTGTAGTGCTCAATTTGAATGTATTTCTATAACATTCGAATGATCAATATATATAAATTTACGTTTATCATATCCTAAATCTGCAATTTCTTAAAATGCAAAAAGTCAAATTAAAACTTAAATTTTATGTTTAATTAAATGTAAACATAAATCCTAACGATGTAAAATTATTATAGTTTCCAAATATGTAAATGTACAACTAAATTTATGAAAATATTAAAAATTATTTGATCTCGATACATAGTGTATTGAACTTTTGTCCTAAATATATGTTTATTCAATATTTGAACACTCTAATTTTTTCAAAAAGCAAAAAAAAAAACATATGAATGTGGGAACAATGATATTCAAGGTAAAAATCATTTAAAGATGCGTTAATTTATATAAAATTGTATATATAAATAGTTAAATACAAATGGATTTTACGGTTATCTAATATTAGTTAAAAAATAAGAGTTTCAATAACAAGAGTTTACAAGAAATTATGCTTTTAAAATTTTGAGTGGACAGCTGTTACTTTGTAATTTTTTAACGAAGCATCGATGATGCGAGAGTATTTACAAATAATTATAAATAAGTAACAATTATTAAAAAACTATTGACAATGATTGTGTAAACTATTGATAATAATTTATATATATAAGTCGTACTTAAAGAGAGATTCATTTGCAAATCACATTTTTCCCGAAAACTATAGTAGCAAATATTGATGCACTGGTAGTCGGAACACGAACGAAATTCGACATCAGCATTATAACGATATCGGAAACATCATCTGAAAAAGAAAAATATCTCTTATTAAGATTATAAGAAATTTTTCAATATCAAATACTCAAATAGAACCATGTGTAGTGCTCAATTTGAATGTATTTCTATAACATTCGAATGATCAATATATATAAATTTACGTTTATCATATCCTAAATCTGCAATTTCTTAAAATGCAAAAAGTAAAATTAAAACTTAAATTTTATGTTTAATTAAATGTAAACATAAATCCTAACGATGTAAAATTATTATAGTTTCCAAATATGTAAATGTACAACTAAATTTATGAAAATATTAAAAATTATCTGATCTCGATACATAGTGTATTGAACTTTTGTCCTAAATATATGTTTATTCAATATTTGAACACTCTAATTTTTTCAAAAAGCAAAAAAAAAACATATGAATGTGGGAACAATGATATTCAAGGTAAAAATCATTTAAAGATGCGTTAATTTATATAAAATTGTATATATAAATAGTTAAATACAAATGGATTTTACGGTTATCTAATATTAGTTAAAAAATAAGAGTTTCAATAACAAGAGTTTACAAGAAATATGCTTTTAAAATTTTGAGTGGACAGCTGTTACTTTGTAATTTTTTAACGAAGCATCGATGATGCGAGAGTATTTACAAATAATTATAAATAAGTAACAATTATTAAAAAACTATTGACAATGATTGTGTAAACTATTGATAATAATTTATATATATAAGTCGTACTTAAAGAGAGATTCATTTGCAAATCACATTTTTCCCGAAAACTATAGTAGCAAATATTGATGCACTGGTAGTCGGCACACGAACGAAATTCGACATCAGCATTATAACGATATCGGAAACATCATCTGAAATAGAAAAATATCTCTTATTAAGATTATAAGAAATTTTTCAATATCAAATACTCAAATAGAACCATGTGTAGTGCTCAATTTGAATGTATTTCTATAACATTCGAATGATCAATATATATAAATTTACGTTTATCATATCCTAAATCTGCAATTTCTTAAAATGCAAAAAGTCAAATTAAAACTTAAATTTTATGTTTAATTAAATGTAAACATAAATCCTAACGATGTAAAATTATTATAGTTTCCAAATATGTAAATGTACAACTAAATTTATGAAAATATTAAAAATTATTTGATCTCGATACATAGTGTATTGAACTTTTGTCCTAAATATATGTTTATTCAATATTTGAACACTCTAATTTTTTCAAAAAGCAAAAAAAAAAACATATGAATGTGGGAACAATGATATTCAAGGTAAAAATCATTTAAAGATGCGTTAATTTATATAAAATTGTATATATAAATAGTTAAATACAAATGGATTTTACGGTTATCTAATATTAGTTACAAAATAAGTGTTTCAATAACAAGAGTTTACACGAAATTATGCTTTTAAAAATTTGAGTGGACAGCTGTTACTTTGTAATTTTTTAACGAAGCATCGATGATGCGAGAGTATTTACAAATAATTATAAATAACAATTATTAAAAAACTATTGACAATGATTGTGTAAACTATTGATAATAATTTATATATATAAGTCGTACTTAAAGAGAGATTCATTTGCAAATCACATTTTTCCCGAAAACTATAGTAGCAAATATTGATGCACTGGTAGTCGGCACACGAACGAAATTCGACATCAGCATTATAACGATATCGGAAACATCATCTGAAATAGAAAAATATCTCTTATTAAGATTATAAGAAATTTTTCAATATCAAATACTCAAATAGAACCATGTGTAGTGCTCAATTTGAATGTATTTCTATAACATTCGAATGATCAATATATATAAATTTACGTTTATCATATCCTAAATCTGCAATTTCTTAAAATGCAAAAAGTCAAATTAAAACTTAAATTTTATGTTTAATTAAATGTAAACATAAATCCTAACGATGTAAAATTATTATAGTTTCCAAATATGTAAATGTACAACTAAATTTATGAAAATATTAAAAATTATTTGATCTCGATACATAGTGTATTGAACTTTTGTCCTAAATATATGTTTATTCAATATTTGAACACTCTAATTTTTTCAAAAAGCAAAAAAAAAAACATATGAATGTGGGAACAATGATATTCAAGGTAAAAATCATTTAAAGATGCGTTAATTTATATAAAATTGTATATATAAATAGTTAAATACAAATGGATTTTACGGTTATCTAATATTAGTTAAAAAATAAGAGTTTCAATAACAAGAGTTTACAAGAAATTATGCTTTTAAAATTTTGAGTGGACAGCTGTTACTTTGTAATTTTTTAACGAAGCATCGATGATGCGAGAGTATTTACAAATAATTATAAATAAGTAACAATTATTAAAAAACTATTGACAATGATTGTGTAAACTATTGATAATAATTTATATATATAAGTCGTACTTAAAGAGAGATTCATTTGCAAATCACATTTTTCCCGAAAACTATAGTAGCAAATATTGATGCACTGGTAGTCGGCACACGAACGAAATTCGACATCAGCATTATAACGATATCGGAAACATCATCTGAAATAGAAAAATATCTCTTATTAAGATTATAAGAAATTTTTCAATATCAAATACTCAAATAGAACCATGTGTAGTGCTCAATTTGAATGTATTTCTATAACATTCGAATGATCAATATATATAAATTTACGTTTATCATATCCTAAATCTGCAATTTCTTAAAATGCAAAAAGTCAAATTAAAACTTAAATTTTATGTTTAATTAAATGTAAACATAAATCCTAACGATGTAAAATTATTATAGTTTCCAAATATGTAAATGTACAACTAAATTTATGAAAATATTAAAAATTATTTGATCTCGATACATAGTGTATTGAACTTTTGTCCTAAATATATGTTTATTCAATATTTGAACACTCTAATTTTTTCAAAAAGCAAAAAAAAAAACATATGAATGTGGGAACAATGATATTCAAGGTAAAAATCATTTAAAGATGCGTTAATTTATATAAAATTGTATATATAAATAGTTAAATACAAATGGATTTTACGGTTATCTAATATTAGTTACAAAATAAGTGTTTCAATAACAAGAGTTTACACGAAATTATGCTTTTAAAAATTTGAGTGGACAGCTGTTACTTTGTAATTTTTTAACGAAGCATCGATGATGCGAGAGTATTTACAAATAATTATAAATAACAATTATTAAAAAACTATTGACAATGATTGTGTAAACTATTGATAATAATTTATATATATAAGTCGTACTTAAAGAGAGATTCATTTGCAAATCACATTTTTCCCGAAAACTATAGTAGCAAATATTGATGCACTGGTAGTCGGCACACGAACGAAATTCGACATCAGCATTATAACGATATCGGAAACATCATCTGAAATAGAAAAATATCTCTTATTAAGATTATAAGAAATTTTTCAATATCAAATACTCAAATAGAACCATGTGTAGTGCTCAATTTGAATGTATTTCTATAACATTCGAATGATCAATATATATAAATTTACGTTTATCATATCCTAAATCTGCAATTTCTTAAAATGCAAAAAGTCAAATTAAAACTTAAATTTTATGTTTAATTAAATGTAAACATAAATCCTAACGATGTAAAATTATTATAGTTTCCAAATATGTAAATGTACAACTAAATTTATGAAAATATTAAAAATTATTTGATCTCGATACATAGTGTATTGAACTTTTGTCCTAAATATATGTTTATTCAATATTTGAACACTCTAATTTTTTCAAAAAGCAAAAAAAAAAACATATGAATGTGGGAACAATGATATTCAAGGTAAAAATCATTTAAAGATGCGTTAATTTATATAAAATTGTATATATAAATAGTTAAATACAAATGGATTTTACGGTTATCTAATATTAGTTAAAAAATAAGAGTTTCAATAACAAGAGTTTACAAGAAATTATGCTTTTAAAATTTTGAGTGGACAGCTGTTACTTTGTAATTTTTTAACGAAGCATCGATGATGCGAGAGTATTTACAAATAATTATAAATAAGTAACAATTATTAAAAAACTATTGACAATGATTGTGTAAACTATTGATAATAATTTATATATATAAGTCGTACTTAAAGAGAGATTCATTTGCAAATCACATTTTTCCCGAAAACTATAGTAGCAAATATTGATGCACTGGTAGTCGGAACACGAACGAAATTCGACATCAGCATTATAACGATATCGGAAACATCATCTGAAAAAGAAAAATATCTCTTATTAAGATTATAAGAAATTTTTCAATATCAAATACTCAAATAGAACCATGTGTAGTGCTCAATTTGAATGTATTTCTATAACATTCGAATGATCAATATATATAAATATACGTTTATCATATCCTAAATCTGCGATTTCTTAAAATGCAAAAAGTCAAATTAAAACTTAAATTTTATGTTTAATTAAATGTAAACATAAATCCTAACGATGTAAAATTATTATAGTTTCCAAATATGTAAATGTACAACTAAATTTATGAAAATATTAAAAATTATTTGATCTCGATACATAGTGTATTGAACTTTTGTCCTAAATATATGTTTATTCAATATTTGAACACTCTAATTTTTTCAAAAAGCAAAAAAAAAAACATATGAATGTGGGAACAATGATATTCAAGGTAAAAATCATTTAAAGATGCGTTAATTTATATAAAATTGTATATATAAATAGTTAAATACAAATGGATTTTACGGTTATCTAATATTAGTTAAAAAATAAGAGTTTCAATAACAAGAGTTTACAAGAAATTATGCTTTTAAAAATTTGAGTGGACAGCTGTTACTTTGTAATTTTTTAACGAAGCATCGATGATGCGAGAGTATTTACAAATAATTATAAATAACAATTATTAAAAAACTATTGACAATGATTGTGTAAACTATTGATAATAATTTATATATATAAGTCGTACTTAAAGAGAGATTCATTTGCAAATCACATTTTTCCCGAAAACTATAGTAGCAAATATTGATGCACTGGTAGTCGGCACACGAACGAAATTCGACATCAGCATTATAACGATATCGGAAACATCATCTGAAATAGAAAAATATCTCTTATTAAGATTATAAGAAATTTTTCAATATCAAATACTCAAATAGAACCATGTGTAGTGCTCAATTTGAATGTATTTCTATAACATTCGAATGATCAATATATATAAATTTACGTTTATCATATCCTAAATCTGCAATTTCTTAAAATGCAAAAAGTCAAATTAAAACTTAAATTTTATGTTTAATTAAATGTAAACATAAATCCTAACGATGTAAAATTATTATAGTTTCCAAATATGTAAATGTACAACTAAATTTATGAAAATATTAAAAATTATTTGATCTCGATACATAGTGTATTGAACTTTTGTCCTAAATATATGTTTATTCAATATTTGAACACTCTAATTTTTTCAAAAAGCAAAAAAAAAAACATATGAATGTGGGAACAATGATATTCAAGGTAAAAATCATTTAAAGATGCGTTAATTTATATAAAATTGTATATATAAATAGTTAAATACAAATGGATTTTACGGTTATCTAATATTAGTTAAAAAATAAGAGTTTCAATAACAAGAGTTTACAAGAAATTATGCTTTTAAAATTTTGAGTGGACAGCTGTTACTTTGTAATTTTTTAACGAAGCATCGATGATGCGAGAGTATTTACAAATAATTATAAATAAGTAACAATTATTAAAAAACTATTGACAATGATTGTGTAAACTATTGATAATAATTTATATATATAAGTCGTACTTAAAGAGAGATTCATTTGCAAATCACATTTTTCCCGAAAACTATAGTAGCAAATATTGATGCACTGGTAGTCGGAACACGAACGAAATTCGACATCAGCATTATAACGATATCGGAAACATCATCTGAAAAAGAAAAATATCTCTTATTAAGATTATAAGAAATTTTTCAATATCAAATACTCAAATAGAACCATGTGTAGTGCTCAATTTGAATGTATTTCTATAACATTCGAATGATCAATATATATAAATTTACGTTTATCATATCCTAAATCTGCAATTTCTTAAAATGCAAAAAGTCAAATTAAAACTTAAATTTTATGTTTAATTAAATGTAAACATAAATCCTAACGATGTAAAATTATTATAGTTTCCAAATATGTAAATGTACAACTAAATTTATGAAAATATTAAAAATTATTTGATCTCGATACATAGTGTATTGAACTTTTGTCCTAAATATATGTTTATTCAATATTTGAACACTCTAATTTTTTCAAAAAGCAAAAAAAAAAACATATGAATGTGGGAACAATGATATTCAAGGTAAAAATCATTTAAAGATGCGTTAATTTATATAAAATTGTATATATAAATAGTTAAATACAAATGGATTTTACGGTTATCTAATATTAGTTAAAAAATAAGAGTTTCAATAACAAGAGTTTACAAGAAATTATGCTTTTAAAATTTTGAGTGGACAGCTGTTACTTTGTAATTTTTTAACGAAGCATCGATGATGCGAGAGTATTTACAAATAATTATAAATAAGTAACAATTATTAAAAAACTATTGACAATGATTGTGTAAACTATTGATAATAATTTATATATATAAGTCGTACTTAAAGAGAGATTCATTTGCAAATCACATTTTTCCCGAAAACTATAGTAGCAAATATTGATGCACTGGTAGTCGGCACACGAACGAAATTCGACATCAGCATTATAACGATATCGGAAACATCATCTGAAATAGAAAAATATCTCTTATTAAGATTATAAGAAATTTTTCAATATCAAATACTCAAATAGAACCATGTGTAGTGCTCAATTTGAATGTATTTCTATAACATTCGAATGATCAATATATATAAATTTACGTTTATCATATCCTAAATCTGCAATTTCTTAAAATGCAAAAAGTCAAATTAAAACTTAAATTTTATGTTTAATTAAATGTAAACATAAATCCTAACGATGTAAAATTATTATAGTTTCCAAATATGTAAATGTACAACTAAATTTATGAAAATATTAAAAATTATTTGATCTCGATACATAGTGTATTGAACTTTTGTCCTAAATATATGTTTATTCAATATTTGAACACTCTAATTTTTTCAAAAAGCAAAAAAAAAAACATATGAATGTGGGAACAATGATATTCAAGGTAAAAATCATTTAAAGATGCGTTAATTTATATAAAATTGTATATATAAATAGTTAAATACAAATGGATTTTACGGTTATCTAATATTAGTTACAAAATAAGTGTTTCAATAACAAGAGTTTACACGAAATTATGCTTTTAAAAATTTGAGTGGACAGCTGTTACTTTGTAATTTTTTAACGAAGCATCGATGATGCGAGAGTATTTACAAATAATTATAAATAACAATTATTAAAAAACCATTGACAATGATTGTGTAAACTATTGATAATAATTTATATATATAAGTCGTACTTAAAGAGAGATTCATTTGCAAATCACATTTTTCCCGAAAACTATAGTAGCAAATATTGATGCACTGGTAGTCGGCACACGAACGAAATTCGACATCAGCATTATAACGATATCGGAAACATCATCTGAAATAGAAAAATATCTCTTATTAAGATTATAAGAAATTTTTCAATATCAAATACTCAAATAGAACCATGTGTAGTGCTCAATTTGAATGTATTTCTATAACATTCGAATGATCAATATATATAAATTTACGTTTATCATATCCTAAATCTGCAATTTCTTAAAATGCAAAAAGTCAAATTAAAACTTAAATTTTATGTTTAATTAAATGTAAACATAAATCCTAACGATGTAAAATTATTATAGTTTCCAAATATGTAAATGTACAACTAAATTTATGAAAATATTAAAAATTATTTGATCTCGATACATAGTGTATTGAACTTTTGTCCTAAATATATGTTTATTCAATATTTGAACACTCTAATTTTTTCAAAAAGCAAAAAAAAAAACATATGAATGTGGGAACAATGATATTCAAGGTAAAAATCATTTAAAGATGCGTTAATTTATATAAAATTGTATATATAAATAGTTAAATACAAATGGATTTTACGGTTATCTAATATTAGTTAAAAAATAAGAGTTTCAATAACAAGAGTTTACAAGAAATTATGCTTTTAAAATTTTGAGTGGACAGCTGTTACTTTGTAATTTTTTAACGAAGCATCGATGATGCGAGAGTATTTACAAATAATTATAAATAAGTAACAATTATTAAAAAACTATTGACAATGATTGTGTAAACTATTGATAATAATTTATATATATAAATCGTACTTAAAGAGAGATTCATTTGCAAATCACATTTTTCCCGAAAACTATAGTAGCAAATATTGATGCACTGGTAGTCGGAACACGAACGAAATTCGACATCAGCATTATAACGATATCGGAAACATCATCTGAAAAAGAAAAATATCTCTTATTAAGATTATAAGAAATTTTTCAATATCAAATACTCAAATAGAACCATGTGTAGTGCTCAATTTGAATGTATTTCTATAACATTCGAATGATCAATATATATAAATATACGTTTATCATATCCTAAATCTGCGATTTCTTAAAATGCAAAAAGTCAAATTAAAACTTAAATTTTATGTTTAATTAAATGTAAACATAAATCCTAACGATGTAAAATTATTATAGTTTCCAAATATGTAAATGTACAACTAAATTTATGAAAATATTAAAAATTATTTGATCTCGATACATAGTGTATTGAACTTTTGTCCTAAATATATGTTTATTCAATATTTGAACACTCTAATTTTTTCAAAAAGCAAAAAAAAAAACATATGAATGTGGGAACAATGATATTCAAGGTAAAAATCATTTAAAGATGCGTTAATTTATATAAAATTGTATATATAAATAGTTAAATACAAATGGATTTTACGGTTATCTAATATTAGTTAAAAAATAAGAGTTTCAATAACAAGAGTTTACAAGAAATTATGCTTTTAAAATTTTGAGTGGACAGCTGTTACTTTGTAATTTTTTAACGAAGCATCGATGATGCGAGAGTATTTACAAATAATTATAAATAAGTAACAATTATTAAAAAACTATTGACAATGATTGTGTAAACTATTGATAATAATTTATATATATAAGTCGTACTTAAAGAGAGATTCATTTGCAAATCACATTTTTCCCGAAAACTATAGTAGCAAATATTGATGCACTGGTAGTCGGAACACGAACGAAATTCGACATCAGCATTATAACGATATCGGAAACATCATCTGAAAAAGAAAAATATCTCTTATTAAGATTATAAGAAATTTTTCAATATCAAATACTCAAATAGAACCATGTGTAGTGCTCAATTTGAATGTATTTCTATAACATTCGAATGATCAATATATATAAATTTACGTTTATCATATCCTAAATCTGCAATTTTCTTAAAATGCAAAAAGTCAAATTAAAACTTAAATTTTATGTTTAATTAAATGTAAACATAAATCCTAACGATGTAAAATTATTATAGTTTCCAAATATGTAAATGTACAACTAAATTTAAGAAAATATTAAAAATTATCTGATCTCGATACATAGTGTATTGAACTTTTGTCCTAAATATATGTTTATTCAATATTTGAACACTCTAATTTTTTCAAAAAGCAAAAAAAAAAAACATATGAATGTGGGAACAATGATATTCAAGGTAAAAATCATTTAAAGATGCGTTAATTTATATAAAATTGTATATATAAATAGTTAAATACAAATGGATTTTACGGTTATCTAATATTAGTTAAAAAATAAGAGTTTCAATAACAAGAGTTTACAAGAAATTATGCTTTTAAAATTTTGAGTGGACAGCTGTTACTTTGTAATTTTTTAACGAAGCATCGATGATGCGAGAGTATTTACAAATAATTATAAATAAGTAACAATTATTAAAAAACTATTGACAATGATTGTGTAAACTATTGATAATAATTTATATATATAAGTCGTACTTAAAGAGAGATTCATTTGCAAATCACATTTTTCCCGAAAACTATAGTAGCAAATATTGATGCACTGGTAGTCGGCACACGAACGAAATTCGACATCAGCATTATAACGATATCGGAAACATCATCTGAAATAGAAAAATATCTCTTATTAAGATTATAAGAAATTTTTCAATATCAAATACTCAAATAGAACATGTGTAGTGCTCAATTTGAATGTATTTCTATAACATTCGAATGATCAATATATATAAATTTACGTTTATCATATCCTAAATCTGCAATTTCTTAAAATGCAAAAAGTCAAATTAAAACTTAAATTTTATGTTTAATTAAATGTAAACATAAATTCCTAACGATGTAAAATATTATAGTTTCCAAATATGTAAATGTACAACTAAATTTATGAAAATATTAAAAATTATTTGATCTCGATACATAGTGTATTGAACTTTTGTCCTAAATATATGTTTATTCAATATTTGAACACTCTAATTTTTTCAAAAAGCAAAAAAAAAAAACATATGAATGTGGGAACAATGATATTCAAGGTAAAAATCATTTAAAGATGCGTTAATTTATATAAAATTGTATATATAAATAGTTAAATACAAATGGATTTTACGGTTATCTAATATTAGTTAAAAAATAAGAGTTTCAATAACAAGAGTTTACAAGAAATTATGCTTTTAAAATTTTGAGTGGACAGCTGTTACTTTGTAATTTTTTAACGAAGCATCGATGATGCGAGAGTATTTACAAATAATTATAAATAAGTAACAATTATTAAAAAACTATTGACAATGATTGTGTAAACTATTGATAATAATTTATATATATAAGTCGTACTTAAAGAGAGATTCATTTGCAAATCACATTTTTCCCGAAAACTATAGTAGCAAATATTGATGCACTGGTAGTCGGAACACGAACGAAATTCGACATCAGCATTATAACGATATCGGAAACATCATCTGAAAAAGAAAAATATCTCTTATTAAGATTATAAGAAATTTTTCAATATCAAATACTCAAATAGAACCATGTGTAGTGCTCAATTTGAATGTATTTCTATAACATTCGAATGATCAATATATATAAATTTACGTTTATCATATCCTAAATCTGCAATTTCTTAAAATGCAAAAAGTAAAATTAAAACTTAAATTTTATGTTTAATTAAATGTAAACATAAATCCTAACGATGTAAAATTATTATAGTTTCCAAATATGTAAATGTACAACTAAATTTATGAAAATATTAAAAATTATCTGATCTCGATACATAGTGTATTGAACTTTTGTCCTAAATATATGTTTATTCAATATTTGAACACTCTAATTTTTTCAAAAAGCAAAAAAAAAAACATATGAATGTGGGAACAATGATATTCAAGGTAAAAATCATTTAAAGATGCGTTAATTTATATAAAATTGTATATATAAATAGTTAAATACAAATGGATTTTACGGTTATCTAATATTAGTTAAAAAATAAGAGTTTCAATAACAAGAGTTTACAAGAAATTATGCTTTTAAAATTTTGAGTGGACAGCTGTTACTTTGTAATTTTTTAACGAAGCATCGATGATGCGAGAGTATTTACAAATAATTATAAATAAGTAACAATTATTAAAAAACTATTGACAATGATTGTGTAAACTATTGATAATAATTTATATATATAAGTCGTACTTAAAGAGAGATTCATTTGCAAATCACATTTTTTCCCGAAAACTATAGTAGCAAATATTGATGCACTGGTAGTCGGCACACGAACGAAATTCGACATCAGCATTATAACGATATCGGAAACATCATCTGAAATAGAAAAATATCTCTTATTAAGATTATAAGAAATTTTTCAATATCAAATACTCAAATAGAACCATGTGTAGTGCTCAATTTGAATGTATTTCTATAACATTCGAATGATCAATATATATAAATTTACGTTTATCATATCCTAAATCTGCAATTTCTTAAAATGCAAAAAGTCAAATTAAAACTTAAATTTTATGTTTAATTAAATGTAAACATAAATCCTAACGATGTAAAATTATTATAGTTTCCAAATATGTAAATGTACAACTAAATTTATGAAAATATTAAAAATTATTTGATCTCGATACATAGTGTATTGAACTTTTGTCCTAAATATATGTTTATTCAATATTTGAACACTCTAATTTTTTCAAAAAGCAAAAAAAAAAACATATGAATGTGGGAACAATGATATTCAAGGTAAAAATCATTTAAAGATGCGTTAATTTATATAAAATTGTATATATAAATAGTTAAATACAAATGGATTTTACGGTTATCTAATATTAGTTAAAAAATAAGAGTTTCAATAACAAGAGTTTACAAGAAATTATGCTTTTAAAATTTTGAGTGGACAGCTGTTACTTTGTAATTTTTTAACGAAGCATCGATGATGCGAGAGTATTTACAAATAATTATAAATAAGTAACAATTATTAAAAAAACTATTGACAATGATTGTGTAAACTATTGATAATAATTTATATATATAAGTCGTACTTAAAGAGAGATTCATTTGCAAATCACATTTTTCCCGAAAACTATAGTAGCAAATATTGATGCACTGGTAGTCGGAACACGAACGAAATTCGACATCAGCATTATAACGATATCGGAAACATCATCTGAAAAAAGAAAAATATCTCTTATTAAGATTATAAGAAATTTTTCAATATCAAATACTCAAATAGAACCATGTGTAGTGCTCAATTTGAATGTATTTCTATAACATTCGAATGATCAATATATATAAATTTACGTTTATCATATCCTAAATCTGCAATTTCTTAAAATGCAAAAAGTCAAATTAAAACTTAAATTTTATGTTTAATTAAATGTAAACATAAATCCTAACGATGTAAAATTATTATAGTTTCCAAATATGTAAATGTACAACTAAATTTATGAAAATATTAAAAATTATCTGATCTCGATACATAGTGTATTGAACTTTTGTCCTAAATATATGTTTATTCAATATTTGAACACTCTAATTTTTTCAAAAAGCAAAAAAAAAACATATGAATGTGGGAACAATGATATTCAAGGTAAAAATCATTTAAAGATGCGTTAATTTATATAAAATTGTATATATAAATAGTTAAATACAAATGGATTTTACGGTTATCTAATATTAGTTAAAAAATAAGAGTTTCAATAACAAGAGTTTACAAGAAATTATGCTTTTAAAATTTTGAGTGGACAGCTGTTACTTTGTAATTTTTTAACGAAGCATCGATGATGCGAGAGTATTTACAAATAATTATAAATAAGTAACAATTATTAAAAAACTATTGACAATGATTGTGTAAAACTATTGATAATAATTTATATATATAAGTCGTACTTAAAGAGAGATTCATTTGCAAATCACATTTTTCCCGAAAACTATAGTAGCAAATATTGATGCACTGGTAGTCGGCACACGAACGAAATTCGACATCAGCATTATAACGATATCGGAAACATCATCTGAAATAGAAAAATATCTCTTATTAAGATTATAAGAAATTTTTCAATATCAAATACTCAAATAGAACCATGTGTAGTGCTCAATTTGAATGTATTTCTATAACATTCGAATGATCAATATATATAAATTTACGTTTATCATATCCTAAATCTGCAATTTCTTAAAATGCAAAAAGTCAAATTAAAACTTAAATTTTATGTTTAATTAAATGTAAACATAAATCCTAACGATGTAAAATTATTATAGTTTCCAAATATGTAAATGTACAACTAAATTTATGAAAATATTAAAAATTATTTGATCTCGATACATAGTGTATTGAACTTTTGTCCTAAATATATGTTTATTCAATATTTGAACACTCTAATTTTTTCAAAAAGCAAAAAAAAAAACATATGAATGTGGGAACAATGATATTCAAGGTAAAAATCATTTAAAGATGCGTTAATTTATATAAATTGTATATATAAATAGTTAAATACAAATGGATTTTACGGTTATCTAATATTAGTTAAAAATAAGAGTTTCAATAACAAGAGTTTACAAGAAATTATGCTTTTAAAATTTTGAGTGGACAGCTGTTACTTTGTAATTTTTTAACGAAGCAATCGATGATGCGAGAGTATTTACAAATAATTATAAATAAGTAACAATTATTAAAAAACTATTGACAATGATTGTGTAAACTATTGATAATAATTTATATATATAAGTCGTACTTAAAGAGAGATTCATTTGCAAATCACATTTTTCCCGAAAACTATAGTAGCAAATATTGATGCACTGGTAGTCGGAACACGAACGAAATTCGACATCAGCATTATAACGATATCGGAAACATCATCTGAAAAAGAAAAATATCTCTTATTAAGATTATAAGAAATTTTTCAATATCAAATACTCAAATAGAACCATGTGTAGTGCTCAATTTGAATGTATTTCTATAACATTCGAATGATCAATATATATAAATTTACGTTTATCATATCCTAAATCTGCAATTTCTTAAAATGCAAAAAGTAAAATTAAAACTTAAATTTTATGTTTAATTAAATGTAAACATAAATCCTAACGATGTAAAATTATTATAGTTTCCAAATATGTAAATGTACAACTAAATTTATGAAAATATTAAAAATTATCTGATCTCGATACATAGTGTATTGAAACTTTTGTCCTAAATATATGTTTATTCAATATTTGAACACTCTAATTTTTTTCAAAAAGCAAAAAAAAAAACATATGAATGTGGGAACAATGATATTCAAGGTAAAAAATCATTTAAAGATGCGTTAATTTATATAAAATTGTATATATAAATAGTTAAATTACAAATGGATTTTACGGTTATCTAATATTAGTTAAAAAATAAGAGTTTCAATAACAAGAGTTTACAAGAAATTATGCTTTTAAAATTTTGAGTGGACAGCTGTTACTTTGTAATTTTTTAACGAAGCATCGATGATGCGAGAGTATTTACAAATAATTATAAATAAGTAACAATTATTAAAAAAACTATTGACAATGATTGTGTAAAACTATTGATAATAATTTATATATATAAGTCGTACTTAAAGAGAGATTCATTTGCAAATCACATTTTTCCCGAAAACTATAGTAGCAAATATTGATGCACTGGTAGTCGGCACACGAACGAAATTCGACATCAGCATTATAACGATATCGGAAACATCATCTGAAATAGAAAAATATCTCTTATTAAGATTATAAGAAATTTTTCAATATCAAATACTCAAAATAGAACCATGTGTAGTGCTCAATTTGAATGTATTTCTATAACATTCGAATGATCAATATATATAAATTTACGTTTATCATATCCTAAATCTGCAATTTCTTAAAATGCAAAAAGTCAAATTAAAACTTAAATTTTATGTTTAATTAAATGTAAACATAAATCCTAACGATGTAAAATTATTATAGTTTCCAAATATGTAAATGTACAACTAAATTTATGAAAATATTAAAAATTATTTGATCTCGATACATAGTGTATTGAACTTTTGTCCTAAATATATGTTTATTCAATATTTGAACACTCTAATTTTTTCAAAAAGCAAAAAAAAAAACATATGAATGTGGGAACAATGATATTCAAGGTAAAAATCATTTAAAGATGCGTTAATTTATATAAAATTGTATATATAAATAGTTAAATACAAATGGATTTTACGGTTATCTAATATTAGTTACAAAATAAGTGTTTCAATAACAAGAGTTTACACGAAATTATGCTTTTAAAAATTTGAGTGGACAGCTGTTACTTTGTAATTTTTTAAACGAAGCATCGATGATGCGAGAGTATTTACAAATAATTATAAATAACAATTATTAAAAAACTATTGACAATGATTGTGTAAACTATTGATAATAATTTTATATATATAAGTCGTACTTAAAGAGAGATTCATTTGCAAATCACATTTTTCCCCGAAAACTATAGTAGCAAATATTGATGCACTGGTAGTCGGCACACGAACGAAATTCGACATCAGCATTATAACGATATCGGAAACATCATCTGAAATAGAAAAATATCTCTTATTAAGATTATAAGAAATTTTTCAATATCAAATACTCAAATAGAACCATGTGTAGTGCTCAATTTGAATGTATTTCTATAACATTCGAATGATCAATATATATAAATTTACGTTTATCATATCCTAAATCTGCAATTTCTTAAAATGCAAAAAGTCAAATTAAAACTTAAATTTTATGTTTAATTAAATGTAAACATAAATCCTAACGATGTAAAATTATTATAGTTTCCAAATTATGTAAATGTACAACTAAATTTATGAAAATATTAAAAATTATTTGATCTCGATACATAGTGTATTGAACTTTTGTCCTAAATATATGTTTATTCAATATTTGAACACTCTAATTTTTCAAAAAGCAAAAAAAAAAAACATATGAATGTGGGAACAATGATATTCAAGGTAAAAATCATTTTAAAGATGCGTTAATTTATATAAAATTGTATATATAAATAGTTAAATACAAATGGATTTTACGGTTATCTAATATTAGTTAAAAAATAAGAGTTTCAATAACAAGAGTTTACAAGAAATTATGCTTTTAAAATTTTGAGTGGACAGCTGTTACTTTGTAATTTTTTAACGAAGCATCGATGATGCGAGAGTATTTACAAATAATTATAAATAAGTAACAATTATTAAAAAAACTATTGACAATGATTGTGTAAACTATTGATAATAATTTATATATATAAGTCGTACTTAAAGAGAGATTCATTTGCAAATCACATTTTTCCCGAAAACTATAGTAGCAAAATATTGATGCACTGGTAGTCGGCACACGAACGAAATTCGACATCAGCATTATAACGATATCGGAAACATCATCTGAAATAGAAAAATATCTCTTATTAAGATTATAAGAAATTTTTCAATATCAAATACTCAAATAGAACCATGTGTAGTGCTCAATTTGAATGTATTTCTATAACATTCGAATGATCAATATATATAAATTTACGTTTATCATATCCTAAATCTGCAATTTCTTAAAATGCAAAAAGTCAAATTAAAACTTAAATTTTATGTTTAATTAAATGTAAACATAAATCCTAACGATGTAAAATTATTATAGTTTCCAAATATGTAAATGTACAACTAAATTTATGAAAATATTAAAAATTATTTGATCTCGATACATAGTGTATTGAACTTTTGTCCTAAATATATGTTTATTCAATATTTGAACACTCTAATTTTTTCAAAAAGCAAAAAAAAAAAACATATGAATGTGGGAACAATGATATTCAAGGTAAAATCATTTAAAGATGCGTTAATTTTATATAAAATTGTATATATAAATAGTTAAATACAAATGGATTTTACGGTATCTAATATTAGTTACAAAATAAGTGTTTCAATAACAAGAGTTTACACGAAATTATGCTTTTAAAAATTTGAGTGGACAGCTGTTACTTTGTAATTTTTTAACGAAGCATCGATGATGCGAGAGTATTTACAAATAATTATAAATAACAATTATTAAAAAACTATTGACAATGATTGTGTAAACTATTGATAATAATTTATATATATAAGTCGTACTTAAAGAGAGATTCATTTGCAAATCACATTTTTCCCGAAAACTATAGTAGCAAATATTGATGCACTGGTAGTCGGCACACGAACGAAATTCGACATCAGCATTATAACGATATCGGAAACATCATCTGAAATAGAAAAATATCTCTTATTAAGATTATAAGAAATTTTTCAATATCAAATACTCAAATAGAACCATGTGTAGTGCTCAATTTGAATGTATA